>VYZW01010466.1:50351-66351 GCA_013401315.1 Balaeniceps rex | reverse complement strand
CCTGCTTAATAGGCATTTCAGCACCGTGGAAGACTTTGGCCTAATTAAGGCTACATACAGTATAATCCACATCAGGTATTAGAAGTGAGTTTTATTTATATATTTACCTTAAAAGTTAGCTGAAAGTTAAATATTAATCTTTACAGCTTTAAAAAGCTCCACAGACTTGATAGTGTAATGCCACATATTGTTATACTGCTTTTCCATTTAATCTTGCTTTCAGCCAGATCAGCAATGCTGAGAAGTTACTATACTAGAGGCAAGAGTGCCTTTATCTGACATTATTTTGAAGGCAAAGTGCACTTCTGAGGCTCAGCTGCCATGAAAGGACGAAGCTTTGTTGGAAAAAAATCCTTTGCATTCTACAAAATGGACTCATGCCAGAGTTTTATGATATAAAGGGAAAAGAAAGGCTTCAAAGTTACTTAGAATTAGCTAGCTCCAGATTGCCTTATTTTTCAATGTACGCTCTTTCTGGGTAAGAAAACATAACATATTTATGAAAACTTTTGGCTAATTAACTTTCATTTTTGACTGGTTTAATTTTTGACTGATGGATGATGCTTGTTGCTGGGCTATCTGGTTTGAGCGGAGGTTGATTTATGGGCCCAGTTATTACTGCATTTTTCTTCACTGTGAATATATTATTCGTCTTAATGCATTATGTCTACCTGCTTGGCAACTGAAACTCTGACTTGGACATGACACGCAGTGAGTAATAACCAATAATGCAGCTTCCACTATCAACTTTCATATGTATTTTTTTGTGGTAAAATTAATGCAACATGCAGATTTATGAGGAATATGGCAGTTACTTAGCAGGTGCTTGAATACTTGGCTAGAGCTAGTAATTTTTTCCCCATTATTCATACTAAGCTGAAAAACTTTTTTATTTGCAAAGATAACTGCTAAATACTTTTTTACTGTTTAATCAGCTCTTTTAGCAGGTCCTGCTCTTGTAAGGACAGCAGAAGCAAGCTTATGCATAATACAAATTTTTGCACATGTCTGTGTCAGTCGAAGTCCCAAGGACACAACAGAAGCCCAGTAAAGCCAATGACAAGCTTTCCTTCAGATTCAGTGAACCCTTGGCTGGACTTCAACTTCATTAGCATTAGACATACTAGATATTTGTAAATACTTACACTTGTTTGCTACTTGGGGGGGAAGAACATTGCCAAAGGCACAGCAGGAACAAACGATCCATGTTCCTCAACAGAAGTGAAGACAAGCCAGTTTAGGTAAAGCTCTCAATCTTGGCTTCTACCAAATTGGACTTTCCTTGACAAGAATTCACATCAATAGCCCTCTGGCAAGCTTGGGTATTGCACAGACCTCTCTGGAGTTGTATGTAGTATTAGGGAACAGTGAATGCATTTTTTTTCTGCTCATAATGCGTTTTATCATCCAATTGCAAATAGAAGCAATATTATCTACCTGACCTCTCAGCTCTTCCTAGACCGTCAGGGAATACTCTAGTGACCTCAAAGCTAGATGGCTATTTAGGTCATCCAGGAAGTTTAGAAAATCCTTCCTGACAAATGCAAGTGTTAGAGTCACTGACCAACTTGAGTGCTAATTGCCATGTAAAGTCTTTTCTGACTACTACTAATCAATCTTTAGATGCCACTAGGGAAAGATAATATGGACTTTCTGAAACCTGGATGATAACATAAACAAAGCCATCAGGGCAAATGGCAGATCATGACAGATAATGATTTCCTGGGAGGTGAAGCAAATACCTCCTATGGCAATGATCCACGTAATTAGCTTGTACTCGATTATAAGTACTTTGTGGTTGCAACTAAAAGCAGGAGGAAGCATTAGCATTAAAGAAAATGATATCATCAAGGAAGTATTCAGTTGATTGGAAAAATAATATATTTTTATGAGAATTGTTACAGACTTACCTTACGGGCACATTTTAAATATTTTTCCCCAGGTGAACTGAAAGCTAGGAAAATCTTCTCACCATTGTGCCAGTTTCTAGACGGACAAGTGTGAACAGAGAACTGCTGCCATGTGATGCACTCAAAGGGATCCATCTGCTTGTAAAGCAGGCTGGAGCCTCACTCTCATCAGGTGTAAGATCACTTTTCACCAATTTTAATTCAGTCAACTTCAGCAATGTGATGGGCACAGATCAGCAGTGGGATGACTACAGGTGAGCAAACAAGAATGTGTCACTAAATCTCTGTGTAAGATGCAATGAGTAAAATTCCCTGCTCTAAATTTCCCACTCTTCTTCAAAGCCAAATTCCTGCCTCGGTGCTTGAGGTTTCAAGATGAAACTGGGGGGGAGGGGACACGATACACACACCTCACCTCTGTGCAAAGCCGCATTCAGTAGAGCTCCATGTGTTATCAAAAGGGGCAAGGGCATGAAACTACATTTTCTAGTTACTGGTATTAAGTAAAGGACTGAAAGCTAGACCCTGCATTGCTTAAGTTCAGGGAATCTCTCTGGGCAGAGGCCTGGAGCCCTTGTTTCAGAGGCTTGGAATGGAATTTGTGTATGAACAACCACAGTCTTCACTTGTGCATGTTTTTAACCTCTTTCCCTGTTTCATTTTGCCATCTCACGTTCTGGCTAAAAGAATCCATGGCAGACTCATCTTGTAACTGCTGCTAATTTGCACTTGCTGCTGGCATGGCTGTGGGTGCAAACCAGATAGTTAAGAGTGTTGGCAAGAAGCGGTGAGTTAATCACGGCCTTGGAAGCGTGGCCTTCTGCTTGCGCTCCAGGGAATGCGCTCAACTGAATGGCAAAGTCCAGCCAGGGAACTCAGCCATGGGTTTGTGCCAGGCAGTAACCATGAGTTTTGTTTTCAAATCTGGCTCTGCAGTAACTTCTTACATAAAATCCTACAGCCTGGCTCAAATTGACCAGATGTTCTAATGGTCACTTGCTTTTTTGATCCTGTTTTTTTACAGTTTAGAATCCATCTTCAAAGCCACTTTCTGGAAGTGAAATAGCACTTGCTGCAGAAGTCAATTCTAAGCTCAGCATTATTGCAATGATTTGCAGTGTTTGCTAGTGGCCTGCCACATCTGCATTGTCTCAGTTGCATGCAAAACTTCGTGTCAGAAATGGGAGTTGTTTCTAAAGGCTTGCTCCAAGTCCTGCTCCTGCACCCCCTACCAAGCTGTTTCTCCACAACTTCAGCTTGGGCAAACAGCCAACTTTCTCAAAAAAAAAAGAAAAAAAAAATCACCTTTATAAAGTGGGATTGAAGAAATTACTATGCTGTGGTGAAGCACTCTGAGATCTGTACGTGCTGAATAATGCTATTTAACTCTTCATAGCTTTGGAGTTGTTAGTGGACATGTAAAGATACACTGTATGTAACCAATTGGCATTGGTACAAAGTTGGAGGAAAACTGTGTATGTTTTGCATGGTTTATTATTGTTACTATCATACAAACACATACTACAAAGACACTGTCAGCTTTAGTCCTAATCCAGTATCCCACAGTACCAGGCTGTGAACAAATGTTTTTTAGTCCTGCAGCAAAATTACCAATTGTTCTCCTACAGAAAATCAGAAGCATCAACAAGAAAAACATTGAATAAAATAAAATCTTTGCAATGGTAAGGACAGCTTTCAGCATATGCAAACACAGAATTGTCTTCTACTCTTCTTTCTAGTCACCAAACACAAAACAATTAGCCTCTTCCCCCATTTACAGGCTCATTCTCCCTGGTGACTGGGCCTGGAAGAATGGTGGCTGCTCACTTCTTTAATGTCAGGGGAGCTACTTATCATGCTGTAAATCATTCTGTCCTGTTTCAGCCTCAGCATGCTGAGAAACAGGCCGTGTACCCAGTCTCAGCATCGCATGTCCCTAACCGCATGCAACACATCTAAGACCCCTGATTACCAGTGAGGTCCCTTCCTGCCCTTGGTAAATAAGAATAAATGCATGAAAAGAACACTAGACATTTCTCAACCTGGGAGTTATTCTAAGGAAACTCAGGACTGCATTACCTGGCAGATTTTTGGTTTGTTTTAAGCATGTACCTAGTAGAAACAAACCCATGCTGATATATTGTCTTTGCACAACTATTGGGTCCTTCACAACACACCAATGCAGACCACTAGGTAAACTGGAAATCTCCCCGTGGCAACATATACCCTTCTAATTTTTTTAATTATTTCAATATCAGCCTTCTGATTGACAGCCCAGTTGCCTGACTTCCTCCTTTCACAGGAGAGGAAGTTGACCCTGAATTCAGGGCGAGACTGTCTCTGTATGCACTCGGTGCTCTGCTTTCTCATCAAGGTTGCTCAGATTAGTGTCCCTCTTGCTTATTTGTTTTAGGAAGTGGTTACTTCTTAAAAAAAGAGGAAGAATAATTTTAGGTAACTTTATATAGATTACTGAGGAGGTATCAAATTATAATATTTGATATCTTTTCCTCTTTTTTGTTTTGTCTGAGCTAATCCTCCTTTGGGATGGGAGTGAAAGCGGCTGTTTAAACAACAGGAGTTTATTTACAGCTTCTTGGGGTTTCGTTGTCATTTGTCTGGGATGGTAGAAACATTAACCCCAATTCAGCATTGTTGGAAGCAAAGGATTTCCACGTAATTGCTTTTGCAAGGTAGGTGTTATAAATGAGAATTCTCATTTAGGACCCATTTCACAATCACTTCTTCCTCTCTGCGTTATGGGGAAACTTTTTCGCAAAATTTGGGCCAAATAGCATAATAAAAAGTCCACTGACCCCTTCAGCTTGTTGTTTTAGGGTCATCTCTTTGCATCATATTAATTCCAGATTTTCTCTCATATTGATCCTCATTAATATTTTATTTATCTGCTTCTGAAACATTCTCAATACCTGGACCTGACTGATTGTGGCTGCTCTTGCCAGAAGACACAGGCAGCCAGGGGATAGCCAGACTGCAGGGCTAAGATATTGGGGAATGAGATGGTCTTCCCCATGACCTGAAACCTTTCCATCACTGCTGACCAGGTTTCAAGAAGACACTACACAGTTTAGGCAGGAGTCTTTGATGTGAGAATCTCTGAGTCAGGGCTTAAAGTCATATCAACTTGAGAACTTGTCCTTGAGATTATCAGTAAATTTTTCTTCCATCTCCCTTAGAGCATCTGTGAAGGACAGGGATTCCCAAAGAAACCTGTCCTTTTTGGCAAAATACATCCCAAAAACAACTGTCTTACTAAAAGCCCCAGATAAATGCTGAGCATTTCCGCCGCTGACAAGTCTTTTATGTTTCAGGCCTGGGTGACATCAGAAGGATGATAGTGTGGGTGCTCAGCAGCTCTGGGAGACATCTGCCATACATCAAGACACTGATGAACTGTGAGGTTTGCAAACAACTGAGGAAAGTTGCTGAAGTATGCAAAGCTAGGGCAAGATTATTAGGCTTTGTCCTTCGATTGTAAATGCAGGAGGAATCCTGGCCCTGTGGGAGCCATTGATGCTATTGTGGCCTGGGTTGCATACAAAGTCCTGCCTTTTTGATTTAGAGTGTTTATTTGTTTTCAAACCTCTTTCCCCACTATCCCTCATTTCTACTCTCCCTGGGGATGATTCAGTGGAATAAAGCCACATAACACCCATCCAGCAAAAACACTCAAGGACAGACTTTAAACTGAGCAAGCGTTTTATTACTTCCTAGAGAAGAATGTTTTTATAAAGTGATACCCTTATGTCTATTACAAATAATACATCTTATTAATAAGTCATTTTAGCTAAAGAGAAACCTGTAGAAACTGCCCCCACTGTCCAACAATCAAGTGAGGCTGACAGAAGGAAGAACTTTGGATTTAGTAAAAATAACTAACTGCCTAACTCTGCTTTTGATTTTTTTCCCCCTCTTGCTGTCTTTGCTGCACCTTGTCTGTCTGTTCCATTTCCTTTGTATTTTTCAGTCACATTTTTTTTTTTACTGGAACAAATAAAGCCCAGGATATTACAGTTTGTTTGACCACTGTACTAGTCTCCAACACCAGGCAGCCAACAGTGTCTTCCCAGGACTTAGGAAAGCAGGGATCCTTGCTCTTCACCTTCCTCCCGAACTGCATCTATTCTGTGTGTGCGCACATGTGTGCACTAAACTGATACCTCTAACAGTCACTCAATTAGAGGGAAGAGACACATTTGTAATTGCCAAGATTGTGTGCAAATAGATGCCTGTGCACATTTTATGCTACAGTTGTGGTCATTTGAAATTTCCCAAACTAAGACCATCTTGGAAATGCAACTACTTCCTCTTTTCACTTTAACTACAACAGCCCTGAGAATTTTTAAGAGGGCTGAAGAACGCACTGATCTCACTGAGACTGTCAGGGGAAGTAGATAGCAGCACAGAAATCAGCATGCTAAATGCAAGCCAGTATTTACCTGGGGTATCTGGATATTCTTTTGATGTAAAGGAGCATTGTATTCTCCTTAGTGCTTTGCTACAGAAGCATTTCTCCAGCAGTAAAACTGAAAAAGCAGGTTTAATTATTAGCTGCTTTGCCACCTTGGTGGCTTCAGCAGGCTGCGTGCAGACTTTGCAGATCATGGCACTCAGGCACACCCAAAGGCTACGCAGGCAGTATTGAAAGGAAGCGACCATTCCCCTCTAAAGGCTCCATCTCTCCCAGATAAACAGATGTGCAGGAGTATGAGGAGCTGGTTGCAGCACTGCTGCTCCTGTCAGCTTGCTGCGGGCAGGAGGGTCCCCAAGCACGTGCGCTGTCCCAGCGGCCCAGAGGGGCGGATCCGTGCAGGGTTCCCTTGCTGGGTGGAGCAGATAATATAGAAATATGAAACTGAGCTACTCCAAGTTTGGGGTTACACTGGGGCATGTCAGTCAGAGGACACAGCACTGAGCTCCAAGCTCTGTAACTGGTTGCGCTCTGCCCGGGGCAGGGAGCATGGAAGGCTGAGTGCCTGGCTGGGGCCCAGGACTCAGCACTGCTTGCAGCCCCCTTCGCTGCCCACGGCCCTGCCTTTTGGGCAACCCCAAGGAGGCTTTTCATAGGCTGAACGTGATATGGGATCAACATTCACTTTTTTACCCATGGCTGGATTAGGTGGCATGCAAACTGATGGGGTTTGGCAGCCAGAGAGGGATGTTCATGTGCAGGGACCTGTGTTATCATCCCGACCAGCACAAACAGGCTGTGTGACACAGTTACAGCGGGTGAGAGAGAGACTAAGGAGGTCAGGAGGACCAGGGGCCAGGATGTATCACCTCAATAAAGAGAAGACTCAGTCTTGCTACATGCTCTGGTGGGAAGTGCTGGGCCATGTAGCACTGCCAGACCGCCCCAGCTGCCCCAACTGCTAGATCAGGCCAGAGTCAATGCCAGGAAAGCATTGCATATGACCATGGTGAATTATAATGACAGAGATCAAGCAGCTCATCCTCCCCCTTCCGCAACACCTCCCAGCTTACGCGCTGTCTGCACGCCACCATAGCGAACATTTCAGGAGGGGCCACACATGTGCACACCCGATTCCTTGTGCACCCACACAGAGTGTCCTGGAAGGCAATCCACTGGTATGGTTGCCTCCCATGGGGGACTATGTGAGCCCAGCCTGGCATGGCTCCTTGGGGAAACGTGAACACACAAACACTATCAGCTGCCTTTCTGTGCGCTTACAGGCTGCAATCAAGTCTCCATGAATTCGAAATATCTTGTGGGAAACATTTTACCCACTTAGGATTAGACATAAAGGTGTTGGCTATCATTATTAACAAGCGTAGAAGCTCTGAAGACCAGCTTGAAAAAGAACTACTAAATCATTGACTTTTTCAATGGTTAGTGTCTCTATATATGTATTTTGATAGTACTTACTTATAGCGATTTTATATCACAAAATGCACGTACCAGTGCATTAACAACACCGGTGTGCTGTGATGCTGCTCATCAAATAAGCATGTATTTTGCTTATTTACATATTTCCTTTTCTACAAGAAGAGTATCTTCCTATAGGGAAATTTCCGAGAAACAGATAGGCTCTGGTTTATCTAATTCGCAAAGGCACAAAGTATGTCTGTTATATGTGGCTAATAAAAAACTGAATAAGCATATTCCTAGAACTTTACTCAGCACTGTTCACAATCCTAAGGTTATACACAGATCCTAAGGTTATGCACAGTTTAACTGCAGCTTTTTGCAGAAGAGCTTGACATACGGCAGGAAAAAGACCTTTATCCCCACTGTTAACTAACCAGATAATATACATTGTTAGTCAATAAGGGAGATGGAGCATGTATTTCACAAACAGATTACTTGGAAACTTGATGGACGAGTCCTTCCTGGGACAGCCACAGTAACTGCTGTATTTAATATTTGCTTTGTCATCTTAGCAGTGGTAGAAATGGGTTCCTCCATTGGCTCTGCTGCTACTGTGGCACATCATTTAATCCACCCATGCTGATGTGAACTTTTGTTTTCCCAAACATTAAGACAGAAACATCTGGCTAGGTATAAAGCAGGTCAACACAAATAAAGCTTTCAAGAAGCAATGTTCACAGTCG
The DNA here is from genome assembly GCA_013401315.1 of Balaeniceps rex. Taxonomy (NCBI): domain Eukaryota; kingdom Metazoa; phylum Chordata; class Aves; order Pelecaniformes; family Balaenicipitidae; genus Balaeniceps; species Balaeniceps rex. Next base: position 57,847 of record VYZW01010466.1, on the reverse strand, counting down.
CTGTTTTGCTATGCGAATAGCCATTCATAATGAACTGTATAGAATTAGCTTGTAAGATTGAGATGAAGGTTTTTTGAAAACTCATGCCTGAAGTGAGGCTCCTCCATTACCTACATAAATGACCTGCTTTCCAAAAGCAGCCACCACTCCTGTTTGCTTCTGAGGGAACTGTTGGCTGCCCAGGACTGATTAAATCAAAACACCTCCGCTATGCCTATGAATTTTAGCTTGGAGACAGCTTTGAATGTCACATTTCTAGTATATTGGTATAAGCATTAGTATTATCAGGACAGGCCACTGGATTCTACTCTTCCTTCTGACATTATTCAGTTTGTGGCATTAAACTCACTTAACTCATGCTTTAATGTACGCATAAGAAAAACCCTTGTCTTATAATGGGCAGAACTAACACTTGGGGGCAGGAGTCGACTCATTAGCCATTGGCCTAATCTCTGAGCTATTCACACCAGTCTTTCTTTATAGTCGACAACAGAAATGGGCACTCTAAGGATGGGATTCATCTAATCAAGTATATAGGAGGAGATAAACCACATTGCAGGCTCCACTGACAAAGCTGATTAGATCTCTACTGACTCTAAAGAGAGACTCGTGATCTGAAGATGCTTGTGTGTCAGCTACCAATTCCCAGGCATGAATCCCTCCCTTACTGTCCAGTTGAGGCTGTGGTTTCATGATCAGCATCAGCAACTATGGGCTGTTGCCAGTATACAGTCACACACTTTTCGCTGCCCTAATCACATGGTCCTATGTGTCAGCTCTAGCGATCCTGCAGCCCTAGGTAAACAGAATTAACTTGCTGAACTGGCTGAAAACTAATGCTGAAGAAAAACAATTTGGTTTTGGTTGCACTGGCAGGCAGAGCTGATGCCCCTCATGGCATCAAATGCCTTAAGTGCTAGATCTGAGGCCTGGTTGGGGGGAGGAATGTAATTTCTGAAGGGAAAATGTGACTGCCCTTTTTGGCACCAGCTTTCAGTTGGACAAGCTTAAGTCGACCACAAAATGGCGTCCGTGGAAGGCAGTTTTGAAAATGAATAGATTTAGTTACAGTTAACATGTTTATGCTTACTGTCTTGGGATATGACTTGACAAACATCAAATACAATTGATCCTTGAAAAGAAAAGAGGTGATGAGACATAGCACAGACCTTCATGTCTCCATCCTTATGTGAAGGCCATGTTTGGTGCCCGGGGAAAGGAGCAGTGTCCAGCAGGTCTCAGAGTCAGGATTGCAGCACATTCCAAATCACAGCATCAGCCCTAGGGAGAGAGGATGTTAAATGCTCAGGACTGAAAAAATGTTACTTCTGCTCTGAGCAAAGATGCTTTTCAAACAGGTCTCAAACTGGTTATCTGCAGAAAATGTTTATAGTGGGTGTAAACTTGCTTTTAGTAGATGGCATTGATTATATGACATAATTTGCTAGAATGGCTTCTTTCTAAGTATCTGCTGCTTAGAAAGGGCAGTCTTTGTCATGAGCTTGGCTAATGGCTGATGAACAGCTATTAACAGCACCTACAGGCCTAAACGGGATCTAACAAAAACACTCCAAGCAGCAAAATAAATGGAGTTTTTACACCATTTTTACACAGATATATCACTTTGTGTAATAAAGGGAAATTCACCCATCTCAAGCTGATACAATTAATATCTAATACATAAATGGTAAAATGATGAGCATGCTAGAGCCACTTGAAGGACTTTACACAAAAAAGACTGTGTCATCAAGACAGATGGATGCAGTTCCTGCCTGATGTATGTTGTGGCAGCAAAAGCAGCAGAGATGTGTGGGTAGATGAGCTGGGTGGAAACACCAGGTGTCCCTGGGTTGCCTGCTGAGGATGAGCCTGAGGCTGCCCTCCAGATCAGACCTGCTGGTGCTGGGTCAGAGTGGGAGTCTGTGAACGTGTGTTGCACAGGGACCCCCATGCCTGAGCATGCCCTACTAGTCCTGTGCCACCAGGCTGTTTGCCGTGCTGCAGGCAGGCCTGTCTTGCAGAGCAGAAGCGATAGGATGTGCTGTATCCTGTACTCATGGCTGTTGTAGGAACCACGCTGTAAGTTCTGTATATACTCAGCCAGCGTGATGGCTTTCATTCCAATTTGCCTGGGAATCTTCCTCTTCTGAGCCAATGCTGTTCTTGTACTAAGTTCTCACATTGCCTAGTTCAGTCCCCGGGACTGAAATCAGATCTTTGCACAGTGTGCCCTTGATGTCACTGAGCTCCCAGGAGATACAGAAGTGTACCAGCGGGGCCCCATTTATCAGAGCAAAATGTGCCACCAAAGGGCATTTCTTCTTCGGCAGCATTGCACAGAGGTGTTTTGCAGCCTCACACGATTCAAAGCTGCACTTGTTGAACTAGTTTTGAATGGACTTTTCAAATGCCAGAACATGCATGTTTATGATTTCCCTACAGTATTAGCTGTTCTTGTAGGGACTTCTAGGGACTTACCTCGAAGGACCCAAGTGACCTTCTTCCAGCAAGAGACCTTTAGAAATCCTACACCAATGAAATCCAGCATCCTACAGTGACAGTGGACATCCCTGCCCCCAAATAACCAACTTTGATGCCAGAAAATACTGCATGTTCTCTGACAGGGCCTGATATTTTAGGTAGGTGGAGCAGGCACCACAGCGATTAGCACAGATCTCTCTCAGTGTCTGTCCTCAGCAAAACCCCATCAATTCATTGATACTCACTGCCACAGGTCCAAGAGGATTGGCTTAGATTAGAGCTAGCGATCTCATGTTCTTTCTAAAGATAATAAAAGGCAGAGCTTAACAATATGATTTATTAAAAATGCCACATGAGGGATAATTTATTTCAGTAATAGTTAAAAATGTTACCAACCAATCAGCTGCAAAGACATTTTTTTCATTCTGTGAATTCCATATCGACAGAATTTTCCCATCCCTGTTGAATCATTGTTACTATTTTTCCAGCAGAGAGCCGCACTGTGCGCAAAAGTGAATAACACCACATTTTTTTCTGACTTTTTTCCTTTAATGATTAATATGGTGGTGATTTTTCTAGTAGGATCCACTTGAGCATTGGCTGAATAAGGTATTAGCTATATTACTAACACCTTATTAGTATTAACCTCACAGCTGATTAGAGCAACTATTTTGCCTGTCTACTTGTGAATTTTAAGAAAATACTAGTTGCACCATAAACAGACAAAGTGGTAACCAAAGCAGCCAGGAGATGCTGAAAAAAAATGCATGTTCATTAAAACCTGTTATAGATTGGCTGGGCAGTTAATTGTGCCAGAATTTATGAAGCAGTTGCAGGCTGCCAAATGCCATTGGATCAAATGAATGGCTTGATAGTAAGAAAGCAAAATAACTAACCTAGAAAGGAAAGATCAAAAGTGGACATTAGAAAGGCATACTTTTAAAAAAGTTGTTTCTTTATTATGGAGAAAAGATATTGGAAGGGAAAGAATTGGGTTTTTTAATCTGCTTTGCAAGCTTCAGAAGAAGTATAGCAGATGATATACTGACCCCCTCAACTTGTCTGGAGTTCTGCCACTGACTTCCAAAAAGCCCAGATTTCACAGACACAGTAACCAGGTAGAAGAACAAATCTCTTTATAGAGCAAGACATTCTTCCTTTCCTATCTTAATGCCAATTACAGCTATAGTCTTTCTTCACAGGTCACAAGCAAAAGCATGTAAGCACATGCTTAACTCGCCTCTGTTCAAAGGTGGCCTTTTAATTAACTGCAAACACATGTTTAAGTTCTTTCCTTGATAAAGCTGCTTTCCTGAATCAGGATATAACAGTGAATTTGACGTAGAGCTATGTGAACAGTAATATTCACCTTTCATTTGTATTGTTTTTCATTACAAAGAACAACCTTGTTTATGTAGCAACTGGACAGTGACTGCTTCTGTTCCCTTTGGTGTTACTGACTGGATCTAATTTGAAGAAACCTTGTAAGGACAGCTAACAGAGAGAGACACTGCCTGAAAGAAACGCAGCCTAAAATGAACACTGACAGCCTTGAAGTGGAACAGACAGATGGAGTCATGTTTGCCAGAGTCCCACAAGCCTTTATTAAAAGCAGACAGGTCTGATGACTGCACAGAAAGGGAACAAGTTAGGTGTTAAAAGGAGGCAGTGTGCTCTGTAATATGGGACTGCATTAGTGGTTTATAGACAGGGTTTCACCTTTTCCAAGTGGAAAGGCACAGAGTGATGAAGAGCCCTCCGTGGCTGAGCTCTCGCTACTTGCAAACTTGCGCAGAAATTCAAAGGAAAAAGCAGTGACTTTATTTACTCAGCAAACATGCTGAGTAATAGCGAATCTCCTGACCAAAGTCCTATTCTTCCCACAGCGCTCAGGGGACTTAAGAGAGCAAAGCAGCACTCAGTGCAAAACGTTTTACCTCAGAACAGGCGACAAGCAGCAGCTTTCTGTTTAGCCTTTCCCTACCTTGTCACCCAGTTCTGGGGTAGTATGAAGCTGGATACCGGAGATTCAGAGTTACTTCTCCCCTCAGAACACACAGCATTTTTGGTAAGTAAATAGATTTGGAGATGGGTCCTTCCACATGTGCAGACCGGAAGCTGAGCTGAGAAAGATTTGGGTGAGTCACAAACAATGNACCAAAAAAAAAAAAAAAAAAAAAAAAAAAACCTGGAGTCCTCCCTACTTTGAAGGCATAGTATTCTCCTCAAAAGCATAAGCAGGAACAAAATGTTCTGCTGTAACACATCATTTAAGGCTTCATTAGACACCTTTATCAGTCACCTTCCCATTAATCTTAAAATTTATAATGCTGCCAGATGGACAGCCCTAAATTTAGGAACTATCCCTGTTCCTCTTGGATGCTGATGTAGGTAACACAATAGAAAAGCCTGGGAACAGCAGTGTAGAGCACACTGGCTTATGAGAAAGAGTCCGGGGAAGAGTTAGCGACATGAACTCTTGTGTGGTCCAGCTGCCAGTCTATGCCTGACATGTCCAGCAGCAGGACTGCACTGCCACAGGGGATTATTCATCAAAGCCCCTGTATTTGAAGCCAGTGAAGACAACGGTCGCTGCTGGGTCCCGCAGGACAAAACTATACACCCAGCCCTATTCATCGGGCAGCAGAAGGCCTGAGGAGCTGTTACTACTTCCCGCCTGGGAAGAAACCATGCCCTCCCATTCTCCTGAGGTATATGGTCCATGCCTTGCGGCTTTTGGCCCCAAGGGGAATTACAGTATTCAGCCTGGTATAGTAGGAAGAAAAGCTATCCCTGGACAAGGGCAGGATCAAGAACATGCCATCCTGTAAGGGGAAGACAGCAGCAAACTGACCAGTTATATGGTATCCTTGAGCAGATTAGGAGGTCTCATGGTGAAGAAATGTTAAAAGGATCACAAATTGATCTAGACATTGTTTACATACCAAGAAAGAAGTCAAAAAAGCCATAACTCCCCTCCTGTACGTCAGTCAAAGCTCTTGACAGAGTTTACATTGAAAGCCGATTAAGTTTTATTCATAAGGGTGGTACTGATATTGATATTCTGTTTATTTCACTCAGGAGGGGACTGAGTACTTCTAATCAAGAAAACTGTGATGACATCATGGGGGTAACCAACTAACACTCAGTTTCAGTAATTCCTGAAGTCCAGCGAATGAGAGACATTAAACTCCTTGTCCTCCCTTCCTTCCTAGCTAAATTCCATTGGATTAACACCAATCCCTGTGAAATGATAACCCGCCCCACCTGCGGGAATTAAAAAAGGTTTGAGCTGAACCAGTTTCTTTGACCCATATATCCTAAATTGGGGTAATTCTTATTAACTAATGGCCTTGTGTGGGGGTGAGGAGGAGAGGACATGGGCATGTTCTGTTTTAGTATAATTGCTGGTCAGCTTCCTGACTATTTACAACGTCTTATTAAATGATATTATGGCATATGGGAAGCCAAGTAGATGAGAATGTTATAGCAATCCAATTACCGACTCTCTTACAGTACTCTTTACGATGGTCATAAAAGCATTCCACATGGGTTCTTACCGCTACACTAAAAACATAGCAGACCTAGATTTTGACATACGAACAATCGCACAGAAAACAGGGTTCAGGGTCACAGGTCAGTACAGCAGTGCCTGTGGTGCCCAAGCCGTGTCTGTAACACAAAGAGCGTAACACTGCAGCCTAAGTGAAGAAGAACGGATGGCGTGCACAGATTAGAGCAACGTGGTAGACAGATGTGGACTCGCTGTGACTCTGCTAAGCTTAGGGGAAGCCTGCCCTGAACTACTGGTCTCAAGTTATGCTTGTTGATAACTCTTTTCTTGTGGAAGTGTGAACACCTTCTGCCATTTTACTAATGAAATGAGACTAGTTGTCCAACTCCAGCTGTCAGGAACCCTGAATCATGATCCCTTCAGAATCTCTAAGTATAGCAACAGGCTTTTACATTCTTGCTAGATCTTCCCTTTCAGGGCACCAGTTTTCTTACTGCCTCTACATATTCTTACACGCAGCTACACCTCTATAGCTATCTTTCCATTTTCCACTCACGGAATATTCTTGGACACTCTCTCCCTTGCTGCCATGTTTGTTGGCTCCCTGGAACACAGCAGGCAAAGCAAGAGGTCAACTCTGCCTTTTTGTAACATTTGTGAGTACATTTTTTTGTGGTTACATTTTGGCGATTTTTCTGGATGTCTCAAAATATTTGCTTTCCCTTTCCTTTTTTAACTACAACAAGTTTAATAAAACAAATAGTTATCTAGGGACTGACTTTTTAGCATTTATGCATTTTTGTTATATTAGAGGTTTTCAAAACTTCCTCATGCAAAATTACCTTCTTCTCTCCAAATTTTTAACGGCTCATCAGTTATTATTGCATCATCCCTCATCCTACTGCCCTCAGTGGCACAGAGAGAAAAATTAAATAGAAACCACCCTGCAAAAAGGCCAGATCTCAAACAAAACTAGGAGTTAGAAAGGTGTTAAGAAATAGCTGTTGGGATGTACTGCGGCGTGTGTGGTAGCTGGAAAATGGGCCCATTGATTTGACAGCTGGGGATGGGTGCCAAGTTCTCCCTCTCCAAGCAGGCAGGAGTGGAGGGCCCATGGTTGGGCAAGGCCACTTCTGGTGCCTCAGGAGCTGCAAGACCGGCACGGCTCCTGCTCCTGTTTGTAACCCAACAGGCACAAAACACCCTCCAGCAAAAGCCAGGGCTTCAGCCCGGACAGAGGCGGGAGGGGCAGAGGGCCTGCGCCTGGGGAAGGCTGCCCCGGGGGAGAAGGGCCAGCGGCCAGGCCCCGCCGCGGGCCCTCCTCGGGCACCTCCCCGACACCCGGCTTTCGCGGTGCCGGCGCGGGCTTCCCCCCGACACGCACACCCCCAGCCCGCGCCCCGCGGCACACACTCCCGCGGCCAGCTCGCCGGCGCTGGCCAGCTCCCGGGGCTGGGCTCACCTCCCGCCGCGCCGGCCGGAGGGGGCGGCTGGCTGGGCC
>VYZW01010466.1:0-49902 GCA_013401315.1 Balaeniceps rex | reverse complement strand
CGCGCCCGCGGGCCGCTCGCTGCGCCGACCGTCGGCCGCTCTTCTCGCGCCTCCGCCAAGCCGGTCGGGCCGGCAGCCGCTGCCCCGGCGCGATGTGCGGGGGGATGGCGGCGAAGGGGCCAGGCGGGCCGCGGTGGTGGCAGAACCGGCGGGCGCGGCTGCTGTGCATGCTGGCGCTCACCTTCCTCTTCTTTGTGTTGGAGGTGGTGGTGAGCCGGGTCACGTCGTCGCTGGCCATGCTCTCCGACTCCTTCCACATGCTCTCCGATGTCATGGCCCTGGTCGTGGCGCTGGTGGCCGTGCGCTTCGCCCAGCGCACCCGCGCCACCAAGAAGAACACCTTCGGGTGGGTGCGGGCCGAGGTGATGGGAGCCCTCGTCAACGCCGTCTTCCTCACCGCCCTCTGCTTCACCATCCTGCTGGAGGCCATCGAGCGATTCACGGAGCCCCACGAGATCCAGCAGCCGCTGGTGGTCATTGGCGTCGGGGTAGCGGGACTCATCATCAACCTGCTGGGGCTCTGCCTCTTCAACCACCACGGTGTCGGGGGCCATGGCCATTCCCACGGCCACGGGCACTCGCACAGCGGCAGGCAGCACCCTCGCAGTGGCCCCAAGTCTGAGCAGCCACCTGGGGACGGTGAGGCTGCGCTGCACCGGGAGGAGACCAGCACCTTAGTGGAGAACTGCAGCAGCTCCAATGGAGTCAGCCAGGAGAAGCTAGGTAAGCCCTGCAGCGCCTCTGTCCCATCCCATCCCAGCATAGAAGTGCCAGGAAAGTGGGAGAGGTCCCTTCCCTGACTAGGGTGGTGGGCATCCTGGTCCCACCTGGTGCAGGCTTCATGGGAACCACCGTATTTCCTCCTGGGGAAGAGGCAAGAAACTTCCTTGGCTGTGCTCTGGGGCACATGGCTGTTACACCTCTACCTCACACCTTTCCTTCAAGTGCTAAAAGGAGTGCCCTAAGTTGTGTGTTTGTCTTGCAGACAGGTCAGAGTGTGAAAGAGTCCTAGGGTAAAGCACTTTGCCTTGGAAAAAGTTGGTGCTGGTAGAGAAAACACAAGTGTTTTTTGCCTAGCGACACAAGCTGTCACAAGACATTGCCCTAATGCCATCTGAACTGGCTGCACATCAAATAGAGCACAGCTCCACACCTTGGTCCTGACAGCCGGATCTCTCCATTGGGTCGGTTATTAGCTACCTGAGAAGCTAATCTCACTCTGAACATAACATACTGAAGTATATTCCGTTGCACTAATGTTGTACTTCTTTGTGACATATGTATTAATAGGAAGAAATCCTGGAAGTTACCAATCAGAACTGTGGAAGTCATGCAGTAGGCGCTGAATGTGGAGCTCACTGGTTTCAAGAGTACATGCGTGGTTCTTTGAATTAATTTTCTTTACCTTTCTAAAGCATGCACCTTCCCACTCGCACATAGAGATAAATTTAAAATCTTCCCTTCCCAATTGTGATCAAACTGTCTGTTTTGTGGGAGGGAATTTCTTGGGTTATTTTTTTAACAGATCCAGAAGCCTGGATAGCTTATTTTGAAGTCACTTGGTCAAAACCAAGTACTGCGTACTAGCAGAGTGAAAGGTGTGTAATTGACGCTTCTCCACTTTAATCATATGGCATCCCTGTTACCAGGAGGAACGGGGTTCAGTCTTCAGAACCCATGTCTCTCCTTTATTTTCAGGGCGACATCAGGAGACAACTGTTGTAGCTTAAATTGAGCTTTAGTTGAGCAGAGTGAACTTTGCTAAAGTTTCGGTTTTCTGTGGTCACATGTTCCAATATGCATTTGAGAAACTTAGCAGTTTCTCTCTCTCTCTCTTTCTTTAGTGTTTTGACTCCATGTTGGTTTTGAAAAGACAAGTTTTGCAAGAGGATAAGAAAGTTCCTCTGAATATATTACACCATTTTCTTGACCGCATAATAAGCTTTCAATGTTGGTTTAGTTCCAACAAAGGTATCCTAATAATTAGTTTCAAACAATGTACTATTCCCTTAACCGTTGATCTAATAGATATCTTGGCTTGTGAATTGTTCTTGCATGGTGAATCTTACATTGTGCTTTTAGCCAAGTTTTGGACTAGTTCTAGACTAAAAGATTAACTTATAGCATGGATTAAAATGTATGCTGTTTTGAGCTAACTTGTCTGGAATTTCTCATGGACGTCCTTCTGGCAATAACAAATAATTTGTTGTGGGTATTTAGGTAGTAATAGGGCATAATTTTGGTCACAGTGAAACTTTGAAATAAGTTTGTATTTCCTTCTATGCCCTGTCATGATTATGTAATGGATGGAGTTATTCATAGTTTACCCATGGAAATGTCACAGGTAAAGGTGCTTGGAGACTTGTGAGAAGCTGTAAGGTGTGTAGGTGAAGGCCAGGGAAATGACTGAGAGTGGTACTGTGCCTTCACTGGAAATTACAAAGAGGGGTAGACCCTGATTTCCTAAGGTAGAAGTGGAAAGCTAGTGATAGCCTTAGGCTTAGATAGTCCTGCACAGGTATCTTTATGCATACACTTTATGTGAAGTAATCAGTTTATAGTTAGATTTAAGTGAGCATATTTCAAATGGACATGTTTTAACCTTTTGCCATTAAAAAATCTCAAGAGCTTTCTGGAACCATGTTTCCTGTTATCATCCTTATAGACAGGTCGACTGACTTTTGAAAACTCCTTTGCTTCAAGTACTTGGTACGCAGCAGAGCATTCCTCTTTCCTTGCTCTCGTCGTGGACCCTGAGGTCTGAACTCTGTAACCTGAGATATTTTCCTCTAATTTATTGATTTCTCTTGAAAGTTACAGGTCCCATATTCTGTAACTCCTAGAGGTTGTGTGGAAAATGTAGCTGGAGCTTTAGGACAGAAGTGTGATGCACGAGGTTATAAGCCTGGGTCTTGGAACTCGCCTGCTCAGCTGCCTTTGTAGGAGGCTGCCCTTTCTTCAGAGAGGAAAGAACTTGTAGACACTTTATGATTACAGAATCGCAGTTGTGAGCAGAGTGGCAGAAGGTGCAGGTCTTACTAACATGTTAATGTTTACAAAGCTCTGAACTGAATAACCACGGAAGCAGTAAGAGCTCCTTATTTCAGTTTGTTGGGCCAGTGGCCAGTGCTTGTTACATTTCTTTACCACTGGAAGTTTTCTGTCCAAAGAAGAACTTTTGAAGAAAAATAGGAGGTTAATCGTGTAAAACACTTTCAATTTTGAACATTAGAAGATGTTTTTCTTTCAAAAAACATTTTTCTTTGTAATGCTGAGTGTATTTATTCCCATATAGCTAGTTAGGTTTGATGGAGTGGTAATATCACAGGCAGTTTTGACAAAGGAGGGCACTAAAATGTTCATTTATGCATTGCATAGTCTGTGACATATGGCTTTGGGCATCACCAGCTGTATGTCACTCAACAGCTGTATGTCACTTAAAAAAAAAAAAGTACTAAACCCACATTTTTTATGTGTTTTGAAATATAAATAACACTAGTTCATAGCCTCTGAGAGCTTCAGTGATAGCTTTCACTGTCCTGAGTCAATACTGCTGATAAATTCTGTGTTTTAGACCTAAAAGCCAGCTCGTTGTATCTCACAGTTCTGCTGGCTCCATGCGCCACCTCAGAAAAACTTCCTTTTCCTTGAATTCAGAAGTCTTGGAAATGAACTACTAAACCTGAGAAGAAGTTACTGTAAAGCGATATCCCTACAGCTTTTGAGCTTCTGGCCTCATAAATTTTAATATAAAATAGCAATGCAGTCGTATAGTTTAAGAGAGATTTTAGCAATGTGATTAGCCTTCTGGCTTTTCAAAAGAGGGAACAAATGTAAGTTACTTAGCTACTTAACCAGCTTTTCTATATATGCTCTGTAATTCTGCATTTTGTTTAAGAAATGAACAGTGAGTAGTCAAATGGTTAAACAGCTGGAAAACGTGAAAACAGTGTTTCAGTAGAATGAATTAAAATGCGGTCATCTTCATACTTCGCCACTCTGCACCTTTAAGCTCCATGTAGAAACAATTGCCTTCTAGACTATTTAGATCACTTATTGGGACAACTGAATATTTCTCAGCCAGAGGAAAATGTTGTTAAGTGTTATGGGTACAGTTTCGTACTCAATGTGGCAAGCTTAATGTTATTATTTTATATGGAATTATAGTAATGTGTAGTATTATAGCATATGCCTAATAGTTTTACTGTTTTCTTGTCAGGTGATATGAAAGACGACATGACCGACCTACAAGTGAATGGGAACGCTGGTCATTATCCTCTGGATGTAGAGGAGGTTGAAGAAGACTCTAGTGCACAGCTTAACATGCGTGGAGTTTTTCTGCATGTTTTTGGAGATGCCTTAGGTTCAGTAATTGTGGTAGTGAATGCCTTGCTCTTTTACGGGTTGTGGAATCCATGTCCCAAAGATGGGCCCTGCTTTAATCCATGTGTCAGTAATCATTGCATGGAAAATGCTACTTTATCCCAAACACTTGGCAGAGCAAACAGGTCTGAGCAAGAGAGTATTACAGTGGCTGGTCCATGCTGGTTGCTATATTTAGATCCTGTCCTTTGTTTGATCATGGTTTGTATACTCCTTTACACAACTTACCCGTTACTTAGGGAGTCAGCCCTTATACTTCTGCAGACTGTTCCCAAACAAATAGATGTTCATTCTTTGAACTCAAAATTACGTACCCTTGAAGGAGTTGAAGCAGTCCATGAATTACACATTTGGCAGCTAGCAGGCAGTAGGATCATTGGCACTGCTCACATAAAGTGTCCTGACCCTTCCACATACATGATGGTGGCAAAGCGCATAAAAGAGATCTTTCATGATGAAGGGATTCATGCAACTACCATTCAGCCTGAGTTTGCCAGCGTTGGCTCTGAATCGGGGAGAGGGAAATGTGAGTTTCCTTGCAGGACTCAGTGTGCTTTGAAGCAGTGTTGTGGAACAGGAGAAGATAGTACTGCAAAGAAGACAGAAAAATCTTCATCACTTAGTATTTCTTGTTCAGAAGTTGTCATTGAATTTCCGAAAACCAGGAGGACTAAGTCGGAGAGCATCCCTTCAGTTAAACTAGAGGCAAACACCGATCAAAATGAGCAGTTTGAATCATCTTTGTAACTCCCTGAATGGTGCTACCTGAGTTTTGGTGACTTTGACAACAGCTATATTGCAAGAGGAAGAGACAGACGTTTGAGATGCAATTTTGCCAAGTAGTGTAATTGCTGAAGTCCTTGTTCTTGTCATATTGCTAAATCTAGAATGCTTGTTTTAAAGAACATAATGTCACTGTCATGATACAATGTGTTTGTGTTGACTTTGTACTGAGACAGACAGAAAGTGCACCAATGCTGTAACAACTTCAGAAAACCAGTTTCAACATTTCATCGGAGACACTTTTTGCTGTGCTTCACATTAGAATATTTTTTCCAGTGAAAAGGTGTTTGAGGGATAAGCATGTAGGAACTCAATTTGTGTTACAGATTTCTTGGACCTACTCTTTCCTTTAATATTGCATTTGTAGATATTTTAATATATTGTTTATTTAGAAGCCCTAAGGAAACCAAAGTTCATAGAACGTTTTTAAAGATATAACTACTTAAAACTGGAAACCACTTTGCAGTTTCACATATTTTTCTTAAATCTATATAATAATAAATGTGAAGACTTTTCTAATGAATTTATCATATAGCATATTTTAAAGAGAACATCATGTGATTGTTAGAAACCATCCCCACTTTTTCTGGTAAGGTAGTGAGGTAATTAAAATCAACTGCTTGTGAAAATATCAGATGTGGAAGGGTTTTTTTCTATCAGAATGGAAGTTCAAGCTACTGTATACTGCTCTGTGATCAAGACGTGAGACTGACCGATAAAGTAACGCATACTTTCATATTTTATGGATTTTCTGGTGTTTTTCCTTGTTCCAAGTTGTGTCTGGTCGTAAAAGTCTTCAAAGTTTAAAGAATCCTTGACTCACAGTGCTGTGAATGAAGAGCTGGAGCTTCATTTTTAATTGATTTTCAGTTTACTAAGATAAAAGAATTAGTTATGTCAATAAGTCCTCTGTCGGGGAAAGTCTGCCAAGCATAGACAGTAGCCTCCGTAACAAGTAATTCAGTGGTACATTTTGCTTGTAGTTGAGTGTGTCTGTAAGCACTTGCAGTGACTGCAGTCCTGGTCCCTGTGGTGTCCTCAGGAGCCTTCTGCTGACTTTTGAGGAAGTGGGGCAGGGAGTAGGATTTCATTCACTGTATTTCACACTTTGAGATGTTTATGTATCACGTAATTTCACTCACTAAGTATCCGAATCTGTGATTTAAAATGTTAACTCAGTTAATTGACAACTGGCTCTAAAGAAGCTGTTACAGTATGCTGCCAACTTACACCTTAACAAAGGAGAAAGCGGTCTATGGACTCTGTGAATTTGGCAGAGACTAGATGAGAGTTGAAGATAAAACATACAAGAAATCTAATCTAAAACTCTGACCCTTTCGATCCACCCTCAAGTTATGTCTGGGAAATAATGTCTTGTGATTTAATTGACTGCTCCTATGCTCAAAACTGGAAAACAACTCAGTTCTTCCATTGTTTGCTCTATGACTCTGGACATCATAAACACTCTGTCTCAGTTTCCCTGTCTTAAAATGGGGATAATACCTACCTCACAGGGGTGTTGTGAGGCTTAACTCTTGTGTGAAGAGCTCTGAGATCTGTTACTGGAGGGCACTGGAAGGAGTATAAGATACTAAATGACGTGGTATTTACTCTGTCTATAAATGTGTTGCAATACCTAGGCACAACAGAGGGAACTGAGGATAGTTTTGGCCTTACGAAATTCTTTGATGCTGTGGTTTTCAGGTTTTTAACAGTATTCAAATATAGATTTTTTTAAAAAAGAATGTTTTGTTAGTGAAGGGAATGTAGCTTTGCCTCCGGATACAGAACACCTCGCTAGTTTGCATTTCTAATATGTGTCTCGTATGATAATTGCTCCTAAGTAGTTCAAAATAGTCTGCTGCTCGTCGGACCTGGATTGGCCCAGGTCGTGTCAGTGGTCTTACCCAACTTCTCAGCAGAGCATTGCAGTCAACTCTCGATTATTCATGGGTGGATTACCAGTGTTGTATATTAACTGTGCAGTCTACAGGGCCAGCCTAGCTCTGTATCACATGCCAATGCGTTGGCCAAATGCTGTGTGCCAAAGCATTGGAAAAGTAAAGGAGCTCGGTCTGGTTTCGCACGAGCCCGCTCTCACGGGGTTTGTTAGCTTGGGTGCAGCGCAGCACCGTGCAGTTATTTTGCCTCTTGGCTGCTCAGATGCATCCACAGGAAGCTGCGGTGTGTGGATGGGTCGGTTCAGCTTTGTGCTAGCTTGGGGATGTTGGTGCTTCACAGCCATCAGCATTGCTCACCTTTTTCTGTGTTTATGCTTGTTGTATAGTCTCATCAACTAACTTAAATATGTTAATATAGTATTTATGTATGTTTTTGTTTTGTCTGAATTATCTTAACTCTTTCTCCTGTTACCTGTATATGATCTAGAGTTGACTGTTAAATGAGATCTTGTATGAGACTACATTTGCAAAATATGCTATCACTGCTAGTATACTACAAAGTATTAACCAAGTAAATTTTGAAATGAACAAAGTACTATTTTTTTGGAAATGTGTATCCTTGCTTTTTATGGTAAACTTTCACTAATTATTTTGCTCACTAGTTTAAAATTGGTCTCAGTCATTAGTATGAATTATTGAGGTCCTGCTGTATATCACTGATGCGCCATAGAACTACTGCTCTTTAGTTTTATTTTTAAAAAAACAAACAAACAAACAAACAAGACAAACCATAGTAGCACTGAGAAGCCTGACTTCTCTCCAGTTGCTCTTATAAAAAGAGAGCAACTATTAAGTCTTGACAGTTGCCACCATTGGTTAACGGTCTCAGTAAATGCATCTGAATAGATGGAGTTGTAGTCACTAATTCCATTGTAACTATTTAATCTTTTTTTTGTGCCAGAAGTCATATTTTTCTATTTCTGTGTCCATTGCAGGCAATGGCTAGCTTAAAAGACCAAAAGCTCTCCCCCACGTTATTTTTATTACCAGGACAGGGTGCGGATGTGCTGATGATGATGATGATGGGGGCAGAAGGGGGAGTTGCATGGCCTCTCTTTCATGCGCCCTGTTGCACGTGCAGCACCAGCTGGTGTTAACGGGGCACTTCAGTCTCTTTAGCCCTTGATAGTAAATTCCCTGAAAGCATATAGTCAGGTCAAGGTGGTGGCTGTACAGCAGCAGGAACACAACTTTTGTGTTTGTTCTGGCTGTATGAGACCCGACTGTAGCCTGCTAGCTTGTGATATTGCTTGATTTTTTTTAACCTGATCTGTCTGTGGTTACGCAAACTTGATTTGTTCTGAAAATCACAGTTCCAGAATACTGGCAGCATTCGAAAACACTGCGCAGTCTCTTCTTTTTTTTCCAGAAAACATGAAACTCGTGAATCTCATGTAAGTGAACACTGCAGTGGTGGGGAGCTAATTGTATTGTGTATCACATTCCTGAATTTTTAAAATAAAAAAATATGGAACACTGATTTTAAGGAAAAATAAGTTTGTATTTCAGTGTCTAGATTGTTTATGCTTCTGATTAAATGTGTCAGAGATGTACCAAGCATCATTGGGTGAAATATTTTACACTAAGTACATGCCTCATCCAGAAACATGCTATTTTAGAATCACCTCTTCAATTATATCTGCACCTAAGGGTGCAGTGCCGAACGAATTCAGACACTCAGTGGGCTAGCCACGGTACTGTGAAGCTTTACTTTTTAGCAAAGCTTCTGTGGAACCCCTTAAAATTTTAGCTCAATTGCTTTCAACATCCACTCAAGGCTTTTGGTAATATCTGTTATTGCTGCATCATGGTATTCGGTATGGACATACACATAGTTATGTAAAAGACAAAACTAGCCCCAACTTGTGACTGCCCAAAAGTCATGGCCAGGGCTCAGTCCTGTAAATTTCTGTATTCATGAATAGTTTCATCGGGCTGACGAGTGGTTACTTGCATGCAAGGAATTATTTGCAGGAGTGAGTCCAAAACTTTTGCCAGTACACCCTGGCTTTTGAAGAATGACTGAAAGTACCTAGATTTTATGGATGTATTAAAATCAGGAGTACTGTGGTATTTCCAAATTTGCTGCAGAAATACTATCAGTTTGTTATAATTCCTTTTCCCTATTCTCCAAAAAGAAGGAAAAAAAGCCCACTGAGAGTTCTAAGACATGTTAACAAGTTTAGCTAAACTGGCATTGCTGTTTGTTTCTGGAATTGGGCCATCTGAATTTATTAAACACTGCCTACAGGAGTTTGGGGAGGAGGGATAAAGATTCTTGCCATTCTCCTTCCCCTGCCTCCTGCTTTGACTGCACTTTCTAATCTCTTCAGCTATGGAGAGACCGGGGGGGATGGAGGGGGTGAATTTTGTAGCTAGATGTTCCGAGTTCCACGTGGAGGGAATGGGAAATACTGCTAACTATATTTAAAAGCATATAAATATGCTCTGACTATTTTAGTTTCATAGCATAGCATCAGTTACGCCCTTTTTAGGTATGCATTTAAGTTGTTCAGCTCTGTAGTAACTTTGGTTTTTTCTTTCTCTGCTAAACGGAAAGAGCTGGATGCTCCATTTGCCTGAGCTAAAGCAAGTCTTGACAGTTTTCCAAATCAAACGTAGCTTTGCTGATAATAGGAGGTCTGATTATTCCTTATGACCTTTGCTTTGTGTGGTTAGCTGCCTGTGAGGTACACTACCATGTTTTAGCAGGCTCACATTTATATCTTTTTGCATTCACCGTGTTATCCAAGTAGTTGAAGAGCAAAACCACGATACTGAAAAATAGCTTTCATCTGTATGTCTCCAAAAAGCACATGGGGTTAATTTGGCTTCTTTTTTTTTCATGTCCTGGATTCTGTTTCTTAGCAGTGTTAAAATATAATTGGTGTAGCTAGTGTTCATTGATGATATTTCGTTTTGTCTTCTTTTAAAATAAATGATTATGTGGTTTTGGTTTTTTTTTTTTTTTGTATTAAGTATTAAAATCCTCAGAAAATAAATGGAGCTGTTGAATATCAAATATTTTTAGTTGGGATTTCTTTCTCAGGTCAGTTCCTAGGAAGAAATTTGACCAGTAGAAATGCACTTTCACCATCTCCCAGAACCTCAGAAACAAGTACGAAGAGCACAGGTAGAAGAGGAAGATAATAAATGGGTTGTAAAGTGGTAGCCTCCAACTGTCTGGATTCCAGGTGCAATTAAAAGAACAGCTGCTCAGTTCTAGTATCATGTGAAGATGCATTTTTTCCTGCATTTTTTTTCCTAAGAAAAACAGCCTTTGAAAAGAATAAAAAGATCTTCCTGTCCTGTTAATAGGCTGTGGTTAAATATCTAACATACAGGTCAATAAGGTAGGCTTCCTAATAGAAATTTGTACTGTTTTATTTAATGTCTTTGGAAGACAGCTACTTTAGAGCAGAAGGTGCCTTGGTGTTTTTCAGCTTCACTTGATTCAATTCAGAAACATGGCAGTTTGTAAAGTTTGTTGGGAGGAAAGTACTGACTGTAGAAAAAGATACAGCTGCCAGCAATAACACTGAAGAGGGCAGGATCATTATTAATACCTGCCTTGAGCTGTTCCTGAGCTTGCAAGGATGAGTTCATTTTGGAGCCCTTCACTGGTGCAGCTTCAGCAGCTGCTTTTTTCTGCTTCCAGAGGGAAAAGTGATTCCCTATTATTAGTTATATATGCAGGAGGGTGTGTTTGGTTGTACTGTAAGCATTGCACATGAGCTTGAGTTTTGCCATTTTCCAAAGCTACTTCTACCTCGTCATGAAAAGATGTGATTTCAACTTAGAATCATAGAATCATAGAATGCTTTGGGTTGGGAGGGACCTTTAGAGGTCATCAAGTCCAACCCCCCCGCAGTGAGCAGGGACATCTTTAACTAGATCAGGTTGCTCAGAGCCCCTTAATATGAACATCCTTTACGAGACATACTAGCATTGGAATTTTTAATTAATAGGATGGGAAGGGTAGCGTCAGGTCTATAGCTTACTTTTGCTTTTACATGTACCATTACCCATGCCATTCTTGACCTCCTACTCCAGGTGTTGCCTGACCACCTCAAGGACCAGATCCAGCTCCCAGAACAACTCCTTCTTGCTGCTTTTGCATTGGAGCTGATGCTCCCGGGGAAGGGCAGGATGGGAATGAAGCTGTGTCTGACTCCAGGCAGGTGAGCACCTTCAGCAGGAACCTTCTCCTCAGTCTGATCCATGCTAGCATCCCAAACCTGGCATGAAACCCTTGCCACCGAAACTTTAGTTAGCATTTATATATACGTATTTTGTGTTTATCTTTTCTTTTTATTTTGTGACAATCAACACAAACCTTAAAGTAGTGCTCAGATCAAACTGTAATCCCCCTTCCTGTCACCCAAGCTCCATTTCTAGTCACAGCGTTGGTAGGCATCCCAGCATTTCCCTCACACCAGCTAGTGCAGCTAAGAATAGCCGTGGTGATGCTGTGGAACAGGATGTGCAACCTGCTGGGTTTCCTGCGTTTGTGTTTGTGTTGCTGGCCTGGGCTGAAGCCTGTCCTCCTCCCTCTTCCCTGCTAGCGCTGCTGGACTTGCTGGGTGAATTTGTTAGATTTAATTGTTAGATTAGGTTTGCTGTGGGTTGGCTTACACTTGTTTCAGTTACATTCTACAGTATAGGCAACTGCATTCTGCAGTATAGGCAAAACCTCAGCTGAGTGAGATACTGACTTGCTGCCAGTCTTTCTTGCTTCAGAGTATGGCCGCTGAGTGTAAGCGGTTGCTGCTGGTCTGCTCCAGACAGTGGCACATGAGGGCTGCGGACCTGGATTCAGCTTTGCTGGTTGGTTTGGTGCTACCGTGCCATCCTTCTAGCTGAGGGTGCAGCCGAGCAGGTGTGTGCAGCCAGTACAGCACGGTGAGTCTCAGCAGGTAACTAGGTCATTGACGCTTACCTGATCTCGGTGCTCATATCCTAGTTTAGGAGTGAACAACACTCCCACAGATAAATGCTGCACATATTGCTATACCCTCGAGATTTTTGCATTAGGCAGCGTTGGCTGGAGATGCAGCCCATCATTCTTGTCCTAGGGTGCTCTAGGACTCTCCCCCAGTCAGTTGCAGACAAGCTCATTTTCCCTTGAGAAAGGGATTATGTGAATTAACAAAATTTGGGTGATAATTTTCACTTGTATTTTTGTGGCCATGTGGGAAGGTTCTGACCCAAATGAGTGGGGTTGATTCTGTATGCTTCCAGCTGAGTGTAAGGAGGTGTTGGGTTAAAATACCAGGTAAAATCTAGGCTCAAGCAGTTCATCTGCCAAATATCCATAGTGGCAGAGGTCTTAGACTTCTATGTCATGCTGTTTTGAAGGGATTTGCTCTTCCTACATTGCTGTTAAGAAAAAAACAAGGAAGAATTGTGTTTAATTATCACAAGAATTATTAGCCAGCCTTGGCAGCTGTGTTTCCAGCTTGTCTGAAAATCTCCCTGCATATAGTAGATGCACGGTGGAGACACCGATGAGTTAGTCAGCAAGCTATTGCTAAAAAGGAGGTGTTTGGTGCATATGCTTCAGCTTGGAAGTGGAATGACACTTGGCACCATAATGTCCCAGTTATCTTTTTTTGAAGGAATAGGAAAACTACAGAACTAAATATTGAGTCAAGCTGCGTGGGCAGAGCTCCCATGTCAGGACCATGCTGACGTCACAGTTGCAGCGTGACATCACTAGCCGTATGTGAAAAGCTCAGAGCATCACCCAAGCAGTGTATGTTATTCAAAACCTCAGTAACATTTGCTGAAAACTTGCATTTTTTTTTTTCCTTAATATATCCAGAGAATTTTAGCCACGCAGCTTAAACATCTCACTATCAATTTAGAAGATGAGCTGGAAGGCTTTAGACCGTGGTGCGTAATTCACCTGCGTTGCAATAGTGTGTGCTACTCTGGAAAAAAATGTGCCATTGCACCCAGACTTTGAATGCCATTGCCCTTGTATGCCCTTTCTAAAAGTATCTAAGAAAACGAGGTAATGTCAAAATAATGTTTCTCTACTGAAAGCTGTTTGGATACTAAAGTCTACAGCTTCTGCAGTAGCCTTCTGTCAGCAACAGGCTGGCTGTCTTGCTTGCAGCGCTCGTGATCACAGATGCATTGCAAGACCAGCGTCTGTGGTGCTCTTAATTGCTGGCCTCTGCCCGGACAGTTATCTTAGCTATTGCTGCATGTTTGGGAGTTTTGCAACAACTAATGTGACATGGAAAAAGAAGGGGACAGGCACTGGAGTTCTTCAGATTTTTTTAAGAATGGAAAATTTGACCTGCAAGATTTTTGCCGAAACTCCTTTCAGCTCTGGTGGTATCAGGAAGGCGGATCACTTCTCCCGTGGTGGTCACTCTGGTTAGCAGAGAGCAAATGAAATTATAGAATCAATGGAGAAAGATGAGCAACGGAGTGTGTATGGGCTTTGCTTTTGGACTGGTTATATTTTTTTTCCCCCCCTGCAGCTGTTTTGGTGAGGGTAATGATGTTCTTTGGTCTTCCTCTAAAGCTCTGCCATGCTTAACAGCTTATTACTGTGAGACCTACACGTGATGTCTGTGGAAATCGAAGTTCATGAAAGACATGGAAACAATGCTTAAGCAGATCACAGCTGAAACTGAGACCTTAATCTTTCCAAGACTGAGAAGGTAGCCGGCATAGGTAGCTCAGCTGTTACGTCAGGAAAGGATAGTGCAAAGTACAAAGCCTTGCACACTGCTATAAAAATGGTGTAGAAAATCAGGTAACAGTAGTTTTGTTTCACACCTGAGCATATGAGAAGTAGCCTATATTAAGAGACTGCAGCTTGGCAAAAGTAATGTCTTTGCACGGAGGCTTTGTTGCTGGCAATGGTTAAAATCCTGATAGAGCAGTATTTCTTCAAATGACTTAAGGTAAAGTCAAATGTAGAGTCCTTATGCAATACAGAGTTCTCCTTTTGAAACAGCGGTTTGGAGGGAAAAAGTCATTGGTGTGGGCTAGGACAAAAATTGCTTAAACAAGATAAACAAGGGTGGACTGCTGCCATCTTTCCCTTCCGCTTTATCTCTAAACCTTAACCTTAAATTACAAATCTGAGGTTAACAGTGTGCAGTGCATTTGCAACTACTGAAACCAGCTACATTTAAATAGGTCTTATTTATTTTGATGATGATGAAAGTTCCTTTCAGTAACAGAAATATTTCTATGCTTTTAAAGTTCAAATGCAAGTATTTTTTAATATTACTAAGAATGTTTTCAAATTAAATAATTAGTTCTCCCGATAAAGTGTTTCATAATCAACAAGAAATGATTTACTAATTCTGTATCCTTGTTTCTAATGCAAGTAGTTCACAGAACATAAAAACAAACTTCATTTTCAAAAACCTGCCCAATTTTTGCAGGCATGGTATTTTTTAAATATCAGCCAGGAAGAAAGAAGGTTTCAGTCATAAAATTTGAGCTAACTACACAAGCTTGGTAGCAGGTCACTCGCCATGAACAAGTACTTCAGCACTGTGCAGAGCTCTGAGTGGCTGTAGAGCGTGTTGTGAGAACAGGGACCACAGCAATAAAATAGGGTGGAAAAATCTTTGCCTGAGCTTCACAAAGAAGAAACTACTTCAGTGATATGTAAGAAAAGGTATCTGTTCCTAAGTTGCATTTTTGCTTGTATTATACATAGCCTCCTGCAAAACTAACCCTTCAAGATACTGTGATGATGACTTTCCTCCAGAAATAGCAAATTAGGTCCTGTTCTATGGCAATGGTTTATCCAGGCAGTGAAAGTATGGTAGGGAAGAGTGGAGAGCATGATAGATGCATTTCTGGACTGTACATCACTCAGCTACTCCTTGGAGTACATGCATTCCTTCTTTTAAATAATGTGAAAGTGTGTTCACGGTTTTACCCAAATCTGGTCATCCTCGTTTTCAAACAACTTTGTTCTGACAGGTTCTTTTTGAAGGAGAATTGGCTTCAGAGTGCCTTGCTATGACAATGCCTTCAGGTGCCACATGCTGGCTGGCTGAGCCCGTGACACTGTATTTTCCTGCGCTCAATAAGAATGAAAGACTCTGAACCAAGTCACGTACCGGATGGAGAGTATTAAAGACCTGGAAATGTGGAAGAATGTGCTCGAGATGAGGCTAGATTAATTCTCAACACCTTTAGTCTTTGTTAAGAAAGGGGTGTTTTTTCTGTAAATGTGATTAATCCCAAACAGAGCCGCTCATATTTAGAGGAAGACAAGCTTAAGATTCACTGAAATTTCACTGAGGCGCTTTTTGGTAGGTCTAAGCTGTTTACTAAGTAAATTGGGTGGGATGGTAATGGTTGTTATAGAACCCCGTAGAGCACATTTTCCATCTCCTAGCATCTGTGATAAGTAGATTATGAATATAAGAGCCTGCCCTGGTACCCAGTGTTGGGAACTCTGACAGAGGTGAAAAGCACTCTCTGTTCATAGCACACATGGGGCTCTGACCTCTGTCATGGTTTTCATCCATCAAATGTCACTAGATAGTGTTTAAAGAAATATGAAGTACTCTCTGAGACTAGAAAATGTGACTGCTTACTTTGTAGTAACTGTGGTTCTCTGAGTGGTCTCATTTGTCACCATATGGACTTCAGTTTCCCCAAAAAGCTAAAATTTCAGTTTAAGGATGACCTCAGAAATAGGGATGAGAGGCGGCTTGTAGGGCATCCAGCAGGACTACAGCCATGCTAGAGAAAGAAGCCATCCTCCCTTTGACTGCACCCCAAGCAGACCCTATCTGAGGGATGGAAAACGAGCAGTCCTCCTGGGAGAAGCCCAGATTGCTGCTGGTTAATCCCTGCTGTACTGCACCAGTTTTGGGGTCAGAGCGCACAGGAGAAGCAAGGGCATCGCTGCCCTAAGCTGGGGCATGTGCAGGCCAACTAACCTGTGCTCTGAGCAACTCCTGTCGCCAAACACCCATCTAACAACAAATGCAGATACAGCGCTGTCCCTCAACATTTAAAACGCTCATTCTTTGTATAGGAAAGACCTCCAAATCAAGGCCATGTGTAGTGTAGGTGTAAAGGGAGTGATGGGCTGGTGGAAATGGCACCATCAGCGATGTAACAACTCTAATACTGGGCTACCAGTCCATTTGTTCCTGGGATTAACACCGCTGCTGAGTTTAGATCTGACGAATGAGTCTCAAAACTCAATTTATGCAGAAATGGCTGCTTAAACCTGGCTACTTCTTCTTTCCTTGTCCAGGTGGCTTTTCTAGGTTGTCTATTTTTTCCACAATGACTTCTAGGCACTGCTTGGGCAGGGGTTGTCCCCTCCCAGCATTAGCACTGAGCACGTGGGTAGGTATCCTCCAGGCAGGGCTGCTGGATGCTTCCTAATCTGGTAATGGGGAAAAACACCCACCATGAGAGAGTTTGCAGCGCTTCACTAAATAAGTAATATATACTAAAGTCTCCAGGACTTTGGAGTCATATGGACTCTGACTTTTCGTGCAATGCAATAGAGTGTTTAGGTAAAAGGTTAAAACTATAGTTTAAAATAAACCTATACTGTAACATGGAGGCAGAAAGACAGACAGAATTAGTACTGCTTCCTTCTTTAATTGGAGTCAAGCTGAGACAGAGAAGGAAAGTTTATAAATGTTTTCTGTTTAGTTTTTTTCCTTTCACACTTTGCATGACTTCTTGTTAGAAGGCTAGAAACAGAATTCTGTTAACTTTTGGTTATTTGAAAATCAAAGACCAGTCTTGGAAAGAAATTGGGGTCTGAGAACACAGCAGGGTAATGGGAAACTTAATAAATATCCTGTTGTTATAACATCTGTCATTTTAGCATTAACAAGCTCATGACTTTAGCTGTTGTATGATCACAGCTCCACTCTGCAGATTAAGCGAAAGGCTGTTAGACCTTTCAAGTAAAAGCTTTCTGCACGGCAGGATGCTTTAACCTCTTGTATCCTGAAGCTATTTAGCTAAAGCAGCCTGAAAGTGATATTGAGACAGACTCCTGTGCAGGTCAATTAGGAGGGATACAGAAGCAGTTAGGCTCAAGGGTTTTCCTCATTTTTCTTCTCTTTGATGTCCAGAAGAGCCAGGGGAAAAAAAAAACCAAACACAAAACAGTGTGGGTTGTTCTTTGTTTTGTTTTGTTTTGTTTTTTAATTTTGATTTGGCCATACTTCGGTTCTCTTAAAGGTTGTAGAGAGGAGATTTAAGAGACTGTCTTATTAAATGAATAAACATCACTGGAGCAAAACTACAGTAGATGTCCATTGCTTTTAAGGCAGTAAACTTATACCAACCACAAACACAGAGTAGTATTTTGGTTCATTTAAAACAGGCCTAAGGAAGGACCAGAACAACTGTACAAATACTGAACTCCATACAGTGTCTCTCGCCACCTGTTTCTGTGATTTCTTTAGCCTGTTGACTCATATTTTTCTTTTCTGGAAGCTAAGGAAAATGCCTGCTACGCTGAAAATGCTCCTGGTTTGGTTTTCATCTCAGACAAAGTTCATCCAAAACAGTTCCATGGTGATAATGTTTCTGACTTCTTTATTTTGTGCTTTTATGTGTCAGGTGGTGAAATGAGAGCCCTCCACGAACTGTATGCAGCCAGTGCTGCAAAGATACAACAAACATCGCTCCCCTGGTACACAGCTTCGTACGCAGGGAGGAGCAGAGGGGCTGAAAGAAAGAGGTTGTCTTGGTGCTCAGAAGTCCATAGCATGGCGGGTGCAAGCAAGAGCTGTGATTTTAGGAGAGACCTATAGCCATCTTGTCCCACAGCACTCCGTTGTCCTCCCTCAGGGCGAGGAAGGACGATGTCCAGCTCACAGATGCCTCCAGGACCAGCGTCAGTCTACAGAAGTATCAGTGGACCACATATCTCATAGGACGTAAGGACAAACCACCGTGTGCACGTGCTGCTTAGATGCTTCTGAAAAGCCCAGAGGCATCAGTTTGCACTCCCAAGTGATTCCAACCCCCTGCGTACTTTAAGAGCCTGGATCCCAAGTGATTTTTCATAGAATTTAGTCTCCTTAACACGTTTGGCATGTTAAGGCTCCTTAAAGCATGTTTGTTTGCTTTAAACAGGATTGAGATTGTCTTGGAAATGCTACTATTCTGTATGGGGAAAGAAATCTTATTAATAAGGCCAGGTGTACAGAAGAGATGCTATCTTGTGTGGCGTGACTGGAAAGAACAGACATGATCTGGGGCACTGGGGCACACAGAGCCCTTGCTCAGGTCATTAATAAGCAGCTGGTTTACTTTGTGTGCTTTCAACTTCTATTCCTTTCAATGACATTAAAGCAAGAGCAGGAATCTACATCCTCCCCCCAGATTTTGAAAATACCAGCACAAACATTTCAAGTGGTGGTTTTACTGCAGTGACAGACTCGGGGGGAGGGGGAATTTTTTTTGTAAAATGCTTTAACTTCCTGCAGTAGTTAAAAAAAACACCTGACTCCAAACCACTTTTCATTTTCAAATACTTTTCCCTTTTGTAAGTGAAATTAGAAGTTCAAATTCTCACAATGTTTTGAGTAGAACAAAACATTTGGACCCCGGTAGCTTTTGCTAAAGACTTCCAGAGCTGCTAACATCTAGAAAATCAGTTATTTGCACAGGGCTAATTAGAACCCGTTGAAGAATGAGAGAAATGAGTCCCAACAATGCAGTTCAACGGTAGCGCTAAGATCTTGCAATTAAACTGTGCTGTTGGATTATGCACATGAATTACTCTTTAAATGATAAATGTTGAACCAAATAACTATCTAAAGCTTCTGGGAAGGGATAATCAGTAAGGTTAGGCTGGCAAAATACAATACTTTTCTTATGCAAAATACAAATAGAAGTACAGCTTGCTAAAAACACAATAAATTGTTACCTGTGACTGAATCGCCAGGTTAAGCCACATTTCTTCTTTTTGAAATACAGGTGGCACCTTGTGCTTTTTCCCTCTTCAAAACTGGGCAAAAACTAGAATAATCAAAACCTTGAGGAATGCCTACCAGATTTCCAGAGACTGGCTGCAAAAACCTATGGAGGTGCTAATTTATGTCCTTCTCCCTCCAGCAAAGAGGGTGCTGGGAACATCAGAGGCTGGCTGTGTGGCGGGGAGCGCAATTGCGCCGGGATGTTGCTCTCCGTTTGATGCCAGCATGGGCGAGTGCAGCCTTGCTGCTGCGCCTGGGCTTGCGGGAGCCAGCTGCCTCCAGAGGGGCTGTACCACTGCAATCCTTGTGCATGGCTGCAGTCCTCACGGATGGCTGCAGTCACCTTGCACAGCTGCAATACTTATGCACAGCTGCAATCCTCGTGCACCTCTGCAATCACCATGCATGGCTGCAATCCTCTTGCATAGCTGCAATCACCATGCACGGCTGCAATCACCATGCACAGCTACAATCCTTGTGCACGGCTGCAATCCCTGTGGATGGCTGCAATCACCATGTATGGCTGCAATCCTCATTCACAGCTGCAATCCTCATGCACCTCTGCAATCACCACGCATGGCTGCAATCACCATGCATGGCTGCAGGCCTTTTGCATGGCTGCAATCCTTGTGGATGGCTGCGATCACCTCACACGGCTGCAATACTTAACGCGCAGCTGCAATCCTCATGCACAGCTGTGCTAGGGTGGCCCTGGGCAGGTGCAAGGGGATTGATTACAGGGGCTTGGATGCGGGTGCGGGTTGGGGCAGCCCCACACTTATCTCGCAAAGCAGCCCGGCGCCACCCTGCCTCTCCCCTGGGCAGCGGAGCAGCCCAGGGACTGCTGCACTTGGGCTTGAGCAGGCTCTGGCCAGCAGCGGTGCGACAGCTTGCCAGTCTCCATGTACAGTAGCAATTTACTGAGCCCTCCGCCATTGCTCACTCGCCCAGGAAGTTTTAGCCCAGTCCCCGGCCCCATGCTAGTGACCGACTAAGGCATGGCCCGCAGGATCAGTCCCGCTTTCTCTTGCTGGTGGGTCCCTGTCCGGAGCTGCCCCACAACTGCCCCAGAAGACGCCAGCACCCCTCCGGCGCTGCTCCTCCTAAGCGCAGCCCGCAGCGGAAACCAGCGCAGGGGGGTTTGTGGCAAATGGAGTGACAGCGAGGCTTGCCGCAGGGCCGCTGCACAACCCTAATGATGTGAGCGATTGCCCTCGCACTATAAAATGCAATTGGCCAAAATGAAACTGCTCCAGCCGCATGCACCCGACCACAGCGTCCGAGCAGCGCTGGAATCGCTGCCACCGCAAGAAAACGGGTGGCCGCCATTAGCAGGGAAATTCATCTTTTACAAGAGCCACAACGAGCCATTAGCTTTTAACCAGGTTTTAGGGGTGGGAAACAGCTTTCCTGTTGGGCAAACCTTAACAAGGAAATAACTGGCTCCAAACATCCAGGGGCGACGGGAAGTTCAGAGCAGAGTTAGCTCTGAACTCCGCAGCTTGAGCTCCTCGGTACAATGCAGCCGGCTCCTGTGCGTGGAGGAGCCGGTGGCGGAGCTGCAGGGAGCTGCCCTTATTTATTTGTTCCTACCGCACAGGCTGAGACAAGGGCTGTGTTTTATGTTCCTCTGCAGGAAAGTGATAAAGTGCCTGGGAGCTGCTGAAAACCATTCACCAAAAAATTCAAAGGGAAAGGCCGCTTCTCGTGCCTTGGAAGGAGAGCTGAGGGATGCTGGAAGGTAGAGAAGACCGAAACGGCGCATCGCACGGCAGTGTGGCAGGAGGCACTGGAGCAATTTTCCTGGTTCGTTTCGTTGCTTGTTTTTTTGTTTTCCCTCAATGATTTTTACTCTGCCTGTGGCTAGGCAATCAATATCTCTTTGCCACCAATAAATATTCTGGGCTTTTAAATGATGATGTATTCCAGGGTAAAACAAATTAAGTGTGCGATTGCTGCCCTCTTGTACTCAAACTAATTCTGTGGGTCTAAATGGAAACTCGGAGAGAGATTCCTGAGCGGGCTCTCCAGCGGTGGCAGATTTGAACAGGGGGAAAAGCATCAGGTCTGGCTTTAGCTTGTCGCTGACCCCTTTTCTTTCATTGAGCCAAAGCAGAGACTGGGGCGAGCTGCGTGAGCAGCTTCCCAGGCTGAATCCATCAGGGAGATGCACGTGGTTGAGCATCAGCCAGCCCGGAGCACCGCAGCACCCTTGTTTCGCTCGGTGGGAGTCTGCGGAGCGGGGTACAGGTTCAACCACCTGGCATGCGAAGCATAGCCCGGGCTGAGCGGCACTGGCCCAAATGCCGGCCCCCCGGGGTGTCACACCGACAGGGACTTCAGCTTTGACCTATTGGTGTAGTGGCTGGTCAGGGAGTGTCCCCTGAGGACCTGCTACTAAAAGCAATCCTTGCCTTTGATACCCGTCCCAGGGAGCCATGTGGGAACCTGCCTGGAGCCCCGAAAAGTCTGCTGTGGCTGTGACAGCAACCAGTCCTGTCCCCATGTGTCTGAGGGAGAGCAGATTGGCTTAATGAAGCACTGGGGAAGCAATCTGATTTGCTTCTTAAGTGGAGTTGGATGATTTGGGGCAAATAAATTGTTACAGGATACATTATTATCTTTGGTTTCCTATGGTGTTTTGCTGAGGTGGTAGAGGGATCGTGTAACGACTGCCTCTGTGTTTCTCTCGTGGTGTCACTGCTGCTTGAACCCTGCAGCAGAGAAACTGTACGGGACAGTTCAGGAAATATTTTGCTCCGTTTCCCAACTTCTGCTACAAGAAGAGCTGCTGCTTTGCAGGATTAAGACAACTGCGGAAGACGGAGCGCAAAGACACTGGGCATCTTTGCCAGGAGCAGATACTACATAGCAAAACACAGCCAGCCCAGAGCAGGCGGACATCTCATGTCGGTGACCGGCAGCCCCGCTCGCTCATCCCCCACAGCCGTCACCACCAGGTCCTGGCCTTCTGGGGGGGGGACGGGGATCCCTGTGGAGGGTCTTCTCTCTCTCCCCCTTCTGCTTTGAGGGAGAAGCAGAAGGGGTGCCATTTTAATAGTGGCAATAGTGCACTACCTGTGCATTAATCCTCATTAGCTTGTATGTGCATACAGGCAATGCATGATGGGCCTTCACATTTGCCATCAAGAAAAGGAAGTCCTCCCAGTTTCAGGTCCCCCTGTCCTGGTTTTGTACCAAAGCTTTTCATATCAGCAGCCATTTCATTTCAATAAGCTAATAATAACCCCTGCAAAGCCTGTGTATCAGCAAAAGGCTCTCCACAGCTGCAACTGTCAGCAAAACAGGAGCTAACGCTGCAGAGGGGTGAGTGCCGAGGAAGTCTGAGCCCTTGCTCATGGTAAGTCTTAAGCAGCGTTTGCTGAGCCAGGCCCATCACAGGGCTTCGGCTCTGTCCTAGCCCACCTCCACCGTGCTTGCGGTTGAGTTATCACTTGGGAGAGGAGGGAGCAGCGTTAAGACCAGGCTCCACAAATAATTACCGAAGCCTTTACTCATCCTTTCTCTCCAAGGAGAAGCCCCTGGATGCCAGAGGAGGCCAGAGAAATGCTTTGGGTCTTCTGCTGCAACGGGAACCAGCTCGAAAAAATCTGCATTGGCGTGTGGCGGGAATATTTGGAGCATCAGGGCTTGGCCTGCTGCTTCTCATAGAAATTAGCAGGAATTTTGTCATCTGCTTCTCTGGCCCAACTATGCTCCTGTGGCTGGCAACCCCTGCTAAAGAAAAGCAGGGTTTGCTGTGGAGGGTATTTGAAGTGGGGGGTGCTGGGGAGGGGGCAGGCTGCCTGCTGTCCTTTGGCCTGAGTCCCCTTGTAGCCCTGAGGCCTGACATTAATTTTTCTTCCCCTTGGGTTTTGCCCAAGGGAGCCTGCGGGTTGCTGCCAGCCAGTGTGTGGTGTGTGGAGCTTGGGCGTGCAGCTTGGGGCCCCGGGGCTGAGGATGAACCAGGGAGATAAGCTATCTGTGAGCATAAACGTGCCTCTAGCCTTGCAAGCCTTGTAGGAAAAAGGAGAATTTCTGAAAAGGAGGATACGCCAAGAGAGGGTCTGGGCATCGCATGCCTTGTTTCTCACCCTCTTTCCATCAGCACCCACTGCTGAGTCCTTTTGGAGGCAGACTACAGAATGAAAGACCTGTCAGACCCAGTGTGACAGTGCCTAAGTGACAAAAATACAGGGATTTCTGAACTGATGAACGTGGGATACTTCTGACCCTGTGCAAACAGAAGAAACACCCTGCTTAGGGGCCAAGCCCTGAGATCTTCTAATGACCGGGGGACTTGTGGCTTTTTTCTTGCAGCTCCTGTATCTGGGTGCCCTGCTATTCACCCACGTGCTGCGAGATTTGAAACACATACTCCACAAGGCAGTGTGCTGTTCAAGAAATGGTAATACGGGCAATTTTTCAATCCTCCAGCGCAGTTTGGAGCCTAACTCTCATGGGCTGCGGTGAAACTTCAGGCAGGCGAGGTGGTTGAGCCAGCGGAGGTGTTGCAAGGTGCTGCTGAGCGCTGCTGCTGCAGCAAATCCCATGAGCAGCTGATGACTCAGGTCTCTGCTATATTCCCTAATTAAAGGCCAAAAGATCTGGTGTCTTTGTATTAATCACTGCAAATCCCGCTCTCCACTGTTAGTATCTTCCCAGGGTTTTATGTATCTTGGCGTGTCTAGATAACCAAACAACTTTTTGAGTGCTCTGCTGAGAAAAAACACTGGTAGCAGACTCCTAGGAGGCAGCACCATGGGCTGAGTAAAAACTGGCAGGGCTGTGTTACACTTGTTGCAAAGGGGAAAACTCAGGACCACTGCGCCATCACCATACGCTGCGCTGTATTTCGAAATGAGCCTGATGTGGATGAACAAGCAGATCCGCAGCTGAGCAGAGCCTGTTTCCACTGTGCCCTGCAGAGTTTCTGTGAGCCTGGTGGCCCGTGGTATGTGTTAATAAGCGAGCTGCAGTCTTCCTGCTAATTTAGTGTAATAACGCACAGCACATCCCTGAGAGGCTGCAAGGAATGAGCTGCATCTACTGCAGCCAAGGCGAGCTGCATCCTTTTGCTTGCTATGCTGCTGTTTTTGTGGTACCTTTTATGTCAGGTCCAAGATGGAGAGAAGCACCTGAGCACTGGGGATTTTACACCGTGACCCCACCGTACGTGTTATGCTGTGACCCCAGTCTTCACGGCTCCCTCTTTGGCCTGGGTGCTTTTAGGTCAGGTATGCAGCTCTGCCCACAGCCTGTGCACCTACTTCAAGGTCTAACTCGCTGCGCTGCCTACTGCTTTTATCTGCGTAAGTTTTCAAAAGTGTCGTAGTGGCCAAACTTGATGGATTGCCTGCCTGAAGTAGCTGGATGATCAGCTGAAGTGTTTATTTGGGCGTATCGATTCCTACTTGTGTCCTAGTATTTTAATTGCTGAGTTCAGCCTGCAAACTGTTTTGGGGAACTCTGTTTGCTATTCCCTGTTTCTGAAGGGAAAACCCCTTTGTCCGTACATTTCCTGCTTTCCTATATAAAGGAAAATAGGATTTTATGTTTGAGTAAGTAGAATGTAAGGCACTATCCAGCAGGCCAGTTTAATGTGGGGCTGCTTTCTGCTGATGGGCAAGAATACACTTCTGTTTGTTTTTCTCAGGTTTTTGTGATATTCTCTTACTGTGAGAAATGAGCACTGCCAAGAAGAGATGAAGACATGGCTTAGCTATGAAGGGGAAGTACAAAAGGCTGACAATCCAGGAAAAATACACTGCAAATGCAGAGCTGCTTTTTGGGCTGATTTTTCCAAGCTGTGTGATCACTGGGGTGCTTAAAAGCAGGCTTGTGGTTTCCTTAAAAGGCACCCACATAGATTTCATTTCCCTGCAACGTGTGCACATGACCCTATGGTATTTCTGGCAAGTCCCCGTCACATGCCTGCCAGCAGCTGCCTGTGTGAAACATGACGGTCGGATGTGCCACCAGCCTGGGGAGCCTGAAGTTTTCCTAAGGCACAAGCCCGTGGATATTGAGGAAACGGTCAGGAAGCATCGTCCCAGAAAACCATCTTAAACAGAGCTAGACTCAGAGTGGGCATTTCTCTCCTCTCCCAAAATCACCAGATGCAATTGTGGGTGCTGATGGGCTAGCTGGCATTGCCTGGCACATGGCGCAGAGCTGGAATGAGAGGGGGACCCAGCACTGCTGTTGAGCTAACAGCAGCACACCAGGTATCTCCTCTTCTCCTGCTGCCAGAGAGGTGGGTAATTACCATATCCATTTTAGAAATGAAGAAACTAACGCATGCATAGGCGGAAGGGTAGGGTTTTAAGAATATGTGGGTGTCTGAGATGCAAATGCTTTGGGAAACACCATGTTGCACCTGATTTGCGTCTGTAGGCATCTAAATACTTGTACCGATCTGACCCAGAGGGCTGCATGCAAGGGCACAGGGAGCAGGAGCAGCGGTGCAGGGTGAGCTCCCTTGCCCCCTCGCTGGGGATCCCTCACTCCTTGTGGTGCCTGGGCCAGTCACTCCTCTGCCTTTGGACCTGCTCCAGGGACAACTGCTCCTGGGTTCCCTCGAATGGCAGCGATGATGGATGGGATGGGATGGGATGGGATGGGATGGGATGGGATGGGATGGAATGGGATGGGATGGTGTTTCCCTCTTCACCCTGCAAGAGCAGCCTGCTTTGACAGCCTCGCTTATCCTCCCAGCTCCTCCTCCATGCTAGCTTTTCTATTTCGAATAGAAATGTATTTCAAAACTCAGCAGATTTATTTTGCTTCAGGAGTAGAAAACCTGTTGGTTTTGCCTGCCTGAATATTGCCCTGGCCCGGGCTGGATGCTGTATGTCACCTGCTGGGCGCCGCTGATGCTCCTGGGCAGGAGGCAGCGCTGATGCC
The DNA here is from genome assembly GCA_013401315.1 of Balaeniceps rex. Classification (NCBI taxonomy): domain Eukaryota; kingdom Metazoa; phylum Chordata; class Aves; order Pelecaniformes; family Balaenicipitidae; genus Balaeniceps; species Balaeniceps rex. The sequence goes on along the minus strand of VYZW01010466.1, from coordinate 23,915 downwards.
CCACGCTCACCTCTCCCAGTCCCCGCGGGACTTTGGACACTCCTCTTTATGATGATGACGGGGATGTTGAAAGCTATCGCCCAAGCTGAAGTGCAAAAGAGTGAGGGAGATTACCTCAGCAGAAAAATAGATATAATTATCTGTAATAGACTCAGTAACCGTGTATGCAATCATTTCCTCCCTAGGACCTTGGTACACCTGAGAAGAGAAACTTCCTGGTTTCTGTGCAAAGAGTGTCATCATGATTTATCATTAATGAACCATCCTGTTCCTAACCTTCATTTTCCAGTTTTCAGTACACCTGTGGTATCACTTGCTCTAGAAAAACAGCCAGAGTCCAGCTCAGATTTTTTGGGGGAGCTTTGAGGGACAATTTTATTAAAGGTCAAGAAGTACTTTTTCAGCTGCAGCCAAAGGCTTTTTCTTTCTTTCTGAGTCCAACCAGTGGGTTTCGTAACTTTGTCATAGCTCTGAAGTCCACCTGCAGGCATCTGCTCAACTGTTTCTGTGGAGCGTGGTCCTGCCTTTTTCCCAGAGGGCATCTAGATGGGCAGACGGATCTGGTCTTCCCTTAGCAGTGCCCTTTCCATGTGCTTTCCCACTTACTTTTTCCATATGAGCAAAGTAACAAAAGTCTTTGCTCCCAGCGCTGGGACTTAGATTTATCCTCATGTGGCAGGAAATGTAAGGTTGCAAAATGTTGGTTTTTTTTTTCCAAAGTCTTTACCATAATGGTGATAAAAATATTCTAACTGGCTTCCCTGTGTGGCATGACCTTAGTATGATATTTGAATGAGGGTATCCTTTCACCCATGGCCACTTGCACTGGTCCACTGTTCAAGGTCCGTTTTTCACAAGTAATACTAAGATGCAGGTTTTTAAAACAAACAAACAAACAAAAACCAGAAAGAAAACCTGAGGAAAAAATTTAATTCCATTTTCCTTTTCAGAAAAAAAGTATGAAAATAAATACGTGAGCACTATGATGGAAAAACACAGCCTTTGCGTGGGATAGGCTTCTGCAGCTGAAATGCCAAATTCTGTCTCAGTCCAAACTACTGCCAATCACCTGTTAACCAAAAATATTTGGTTATTTCCACAGCTGACTCCATTTTTTTTACACCCCTCCCCTACAACTGGCAGGGGACTAAACGCAGTAAGAGCCCAGGAGGAGGCAGGTTTGGGGAAGAGGCATGGTAGCAGTGCCATAGGTGTATGAGAAATACCATGCAGAAGAAGCAAGAGCAACCAGCACTGCTGCAAACGCCTGATCGCACGAGACTGGTAATGTGGGAGCCTCACACCAGCACCCCTACTTCACAGGGGATGAAATAAAAGGACTCCCTAGTGAAACTGGAAATTGTCAAAGAGGCTGATGTTCAACAGGGTGGTGGGATCAGTAGGGGAGCTCTTGAGAAATGTGTGCTCCAACCTCTGACATTTCATCCCTTATCGGGTTTGAGTCAGTGTCTTTTGAGGCACAGTTATGCAGTGAGGCAAGGTGGTTTTGGTGATAATAAGTGTTTTATTCTAGTGACCTCATTTTTGTTGAATGTCTTGGCTTGGATCTTTTGCTATTGCTAATACGTGTGCTGAGGAACAACACTGCAATGCTAAGAAGATGCCAATTAGAAAACCTGTGAGGTCTTTTCACACCACTTTCTCAAGCTCTTTGCCTAGGCTTCTCCAACCTTTAAAAAAAAATAACAAATATGCTTAAATACTTACTCCCTGGGGCACTGGCCCTTTTGAAGGCTACCTGTCCTGCAGGAGCCAGTGCCTGTGCTGCAGGGGTTCAGTGTCGCTTTGGGAGGGTTTGGGGAACTGGCATTTACCTCTCCATTCACAGTGGCTGGTATACAGAGGTGGCTGGGCAGGATGAACGGTGCCCTGGAGACACCCAGCCAGCCTTGGCTCAGGGTGGTCTTCACATCTCTCAGGTCCCTGCTGCAGGATAGAGGCCACAATGGGGCTGGAGGTGGCATGGTGGCCTGTTGGGAAAGGATGTCCTGGACACAGAGAATGGGTGCCCGAGGTGCACATCTCTTCCTGGAGATTTTTGGCACTGGCACCTTGCTGTCTTAATCCTTTCATTTCTGTCACTGGTAAAGCTCCTGCACTGAGAGTAGAGGGTGCATCGCTGCTGCTCTTTCTCTCACCACCTCTCTCAGCAGTCCCTCCTTTCCTGTAACTGTTCTTGTCTTTGGGAAGCCTTTTTTCCCCTCTGATATTTAGCTATATTTCCCTCTTGCCTTTTATGTTCATCGTTGCTTCTTGTCTTATTCTTTTTTACTTTGTCTTGTTTGGAGCCTCTCTGCATGGACAGAGGGGCAGAGCTAGCATCTTCCCCCTTCCTTGCCTAGGGCACAGCTCACATCATACATTTCCTTCAGTTCCTGAATGAATTTACTATCAGACAATAGCACAACTGGGTGAAAACCCACACTCCAAGAGCAATTATGTATAGCTCAGTATCGGACTCACATAAATGTACTTGCTTTCAGGGTTTTCCTTAAAAAGTTGATGATAGAGCAGTGAATACACTACTTGTGGGTGCTTGGGGTTGGAAGAAGTTGTAACCCCCTTCTCAGGAGGAAAGACAAGCACAAGCTGAAACACCCAAGCTGCAATCAGTGGCAGAACATCACTCCAGGAAGCATCATGCCTCTTCAACGGGTGTTGGCTTTCTAAGGCACCTCAAGTACTCTGCCAGAGTAATTAGTAGTGATCTGAATCAGACATCGCTATGTACACGTCTGTCTGCAATGGTGACATGTTTCATCATACATCTGCAGTCAACAGCAGTTTTGAGGTGGATACACTCCCTAGCCCACAGTAATCCTCTGCCTTGTGCTCGTTGTCACTCTGCGCAGGAGGTGTTTGTCCCGACAATCGGTCCTTCAGGTTCCTGCTCAGGGCGAAGCTTGGGCACTCGTGGTGAGCAAAGCTGAGATCACTCTTCATTTGTCTGCCTGGTATCTGCAAGAAGTCTTTGCTGTTTGTAGAGAGACAATCGCTTTGCACAGGTCTTCGTGTTATCTCCACGTCGCTCTGGGAGTCCCAGGCTTGCGGGGGGCAGTGAATGAAAAGTGAAGGACAAAGCTGTGGGGTGATGTGTTAGCTGTGACAAGTCAGGCATTGCCTCTACCAAAGGAAAGAGCAGGTTTTGATCCCACTGTGGTTTTATTTGTTCTGAAGGAAAGAAATTAGTAGTTTATTGGGTGCAACACAGACATTTCACTCTCAGCCCAGTGGCTAGGTAAACACCTCCCAGTCAAACCCTTAAGTCTCCCATAAGAAAGCTGGAAAATAGGGGATATAGTGTTGCCCTTTCACTGAAAAACATTAATAACATACAGCACGGGCTCTGCCTTTTCTTTGACTACCCTGTAAAAGGCTGCCCGTCGGGCTGTGGTGTAGGTTTAGCAACAGTCGGTCAGGTCTAGACACTGCCTCTTGCTCTGAGCGGCCAGGCTGAGGTCATGTCTCTGTTCATTTTATTTTATTAATTTGTTGTTTAATTCCGTGTTTTCACAAAAGGCTTGTAGTACGCGATGGAAGGAGGGGAAAAAATTAACAACTGGAGTTTTGCATCTCCTTCCTTGCTGTCCGCAGGAGCCCTTTTGGAAGCCAGGAAGGGGCCACGAGGTGCATGGGTGCTTGCCCCTTTGCAGTGCCAGCCAGAGACTGTCCATGGGCCCCCTGAGGCCCACAGGAGCGTGTAGGTGGCGAGCACCCATGGATGGATTGATGGCCTGGGGCTACCCATCTGTGGAGGCAATGGGCAGCGGAGGCAGTGGGGAGCCAACAGCCTTCGGCTCTCCCCTCACCCAGCGGGCAAAAGGGAAATGCCTTGGCAAGGAAGCACAAAATGGCGGCGGGGGAAAGAAAGGCGTACAAGGCCAAAAGGCTTATGCGTCCTCAGGGGCAGAGAAAGGTGGGAAAGGCAGAGCAAGGAGACGTGGGGAGGAGACGCCAGCACGAGGCAGAGGGGAAGGGCGAAAGGCCTCCTCTCGCAGAAGGGAGCTATAGAGACGCAAATGCTGCGGAGCCAGCAGTCGGGGCCGGACGAGGAGTGGGGGTGAGAGGGAGGGAGACGCAGACTGGCGATACCTGTTTCGTGCTACTTCACCTGTGACTGCTCGTGCCGCTCTTCAGGCCTGCCTTTGTGCTTCATTTTTTTAATCATCCCCCAAGATCTCAATGTAAACTCACTCGTCTTACCGCCCTGGGGCCAGCCATGCTCTGTCTCCTTCCCCAGAAAGCTCGCTTCCCTCTGCCAGCCCATGATGGTCCTCCACAGCAGAAGTGCCCGTCAGCTCCATCCAGGCAGCCTCTCCCCACCTCATCCCCCTTGGATGAAATGTGGGCACCTACAGACAGTGGTGTGATTTAGATCAGCCTCCAATATTGTCACACTTCCAGGATGACTGTGGCTTTCAAACTGCTTCTAGGAGGTGGATGAACATGTGCAATGTGTCCTGCGGAGCTTCCCGAGCTTTGGACAGGTGAACAGCTTGCTAGAAAGTGGAATATGACAATCCTGCCCTTGATGGTGCCTTGGGTTGGTAGGCTCTTCTAGACTTGAAGCTTTGAGACGTGGCATCAAGGTACAAAATTACATGCATGTTTGTGGTATATGTATCCAAAGCAAACTGGGATATCAGAAAGAAGGACTAGACGCCCTTGTCTTCCAGAAGGGAGCTGGCATTTGATGGAGGCCCAGACAATCTCCTTTGAAACAGTACTAGTTATCAGGGGAAGTATGGTATTTGCGTTATTTTGGTGTCCTGTTCTCTGTCGCTTGTTCTCAGCAGGGACCGTGCTTGCCTGCAGTGGTGGTAGATCAGATTTATTCACATACCTCCTGTCTTGTGTTTCAGTTGCTTTGGCAGCTCTCTAACTCCTAGTCATGGTGGGACACCACTGTGGATGGGACACACAGAGAGCATCCCAAGGAATTTCCCAGGTGTAATGTCTCTTGGGACAGAGGATGAGGATGTCTGGGCACTGGGTAAAGGCAGTCGGAGGGAAGATGGTGATGTCCCTTGTGTGAGCCAGGAAGGCTTCTGGCTCTGTCCAACCCCCAGGAACCACACTGGGGATGACAGGCTGGGGTTCCTGGTCACCAGCTGGCCAAGACCTCACCTTTTCATATCACGGAGCATCACTTGCGGGCAAGACTGCAGTGGCTGACCAGCTGATGGTCTCCTGCAGTCCTGTGGGCACCTGGCTCTATATGGAGATGGGTGTCAATAGACAGCTGAGACATCCACTTACCAGGCAGGAGGCACTGACCTGCCACAACATCCTGAACTGTAGCTTTCTTCAACAAAATCACAGGAAATCGCTTTTCTCTACCAAATATGGCCTCGTGAGCCCAGGGAGATGTGGTGCTGGTAGGCATGCTGCCCAGCTCCCAGCCTGCCTGGCCACCAGGATGACTGCCACGGGGGTGACAATCCGCCTTGTCTCTCGAGGGTGGCTCAGATTACAGCCAAAGAAAAGATGGTTTTGTCTGCTCCATCGGTCTCCAGGACCGACACTTGTATGTGACATGTTACCTGCTAGGTACTCCCGTATGACGCATGATCACAAAAATAATTAAAAAAATAATGGGGAAGCTGGCCTACAGGGTGTTACTTGCTTGCTGTTATTGTCCAGGACTGGAGACTGCTGCTGAAGGCCTTCTACTGTATAATTACAGCCCAGCCTTAGCAGGTCTGCCAGTCCATACAGCGCTGCTGAGTGGTGTATGTGCCTATTGCTTCAATGAACGTGGCTCCAGAAGGTAATTACATGCACAGGAGGAGGACAGGATAGAAACCTGATCGGGAGGATAAGGAGAACCTGCTCCATGCCACCATGGGATTACATGTAAGAGCCCGGTATTGTCTGAAGAGAGAACAGCTGAGATACCATCGGCTACTCCTATTATTACACCCCAGAATTCATCAAGGGCTGAAGACAAAGAGATGGTTAATTATTTACAACATATGCATAATAGGGGAAGGCAGAAACATGCAAAGGGCTATTTCATCATTTTTCAGCCTAGCAAGGCTGCTTGGTTCATATTAACCAGCTCTACTTCTTTTAAGTCTAATTTTGAAATTTGCCAACAAACTCTTCCCCTCTGGCATCAGTCAGGCCAGTGGTAAACTCAGATTTCTGCTCTGCTTGCTTAATTGGTACCTCCAAACCTGGGGTTTGTTTTGCCTGCCCGCTTCAGCTTGTCTCAGGCCTTAATTGCGAGGTCTCTGGGGGAGGGCTTGTTATGTATAATGGGCTAACGTTTTTCAAATGGCACAGCTTTTCCCTTTGGAAGAAGCTGATTCATCAACGCAGAAACAATTTGTGCAATGGTCTCGACTTTGCTTAAATTTCCAGTTAAAAGAATGATCAAAGTGTCTCATTTTGATATGGCCAAAAGCATTTCCTCTTGTCTCATGTTGCAGCGTGGTGCACCAGACCTACATGGCAAGTCAGGGGCTGTGCTTCCCCAGAGGACCTGGGGGATTGTGCCCAAGCGTGGGCACGGGCACTGTGGCCACTGCGGCGGCACAGTCCCATGTTGCATCTGACGCTGCATGAAACCCCTCTACCTTCAGCAAGGCAGGGAGCTGATGGGAACAGTGCTGAGCTTCAGGCCAGTCACCCCCACTTCTCAGAGGTCCACCTCAACCATGGCCTTCTCCTGGGGACCCGTCATGTGGCCCTCAGGCACCCTTTCCATCATATTAAGATTGCCCACAGGCCAGTGAAACGCATGCCTGCATGTTTTCCTCTGCTCGGATGCAGCTCTTGCTTTGCCTTTGAGCATTGTCCAACAAGACCGAAGCACCTCCATCCCAGTTAAGGAGTGGTGTGTCTGACTGCGGATTTCTTTCTCTGCCAATTTATCTTTGTGCTCTTGACTTTTTAGTCCCATTCCTCAAGAGCACTTTCATTGCAGTGTTTTTAATGAGCACATTGTTGTTGGGATCCACAGAGCAGGCTTTGTGCTGCTTCTGAAGAAAGTACATTTGGTAGAGATTATTTTTCTGGAATGGTTTAAGTAGGCACATGGAGAGGAAACTGAATGTGTCCCCACAGTGGCTTCATTTCAGCATGAAGCTGCCAGAAGGGCTGGAGCCAAGGCCAACCTGGCCCCAGCATCTGTGGGTGCTTCAGGAGGGGCTAGTGGCTGAGCTGGTTGAAGAGGCTGACCTCTCCACCAGGAGGGATGGCGGCTTGCAAATGGTGCTTCCCGGTCCTCATTCCAGCACAGTCACCTCTGTTGTCCTCCTTGAGCACCCAGGAAGGATGTCAGTATGTCACCATTGGTTTTCTCCTCACACAGCATGCTTTGTTTTTCATTTTTTAAGCAGTTCCAGCTATGGCCTCGTGGACAGGTAAGGTAAACAGTGTGCTGTGAGATGTGGAACTGAACATGATTTCAGATGGAGAGCCTGGGGTGGCAAACCACGCTATTAATGCAGCTGTAATCATCAAACACTTCTAGTTTGCAGAAAGGAGCCAGCTTATTCCCACCTATCTGTAGCTACTGAGAAAACAGCTAGGGGAGAAAATGTGAATTTTCAGTATGGCAGGCACTACGGCATGGAACCAAGCCAGGGGGTCTTCCCTCCCAGGTCAGCCTGAGCAGAGGTTATTGGGAACCAAATACTGCTGCATGTGTGATATATTTTCACGCTTGTTCCTAGAGTCCATGTTGGACATGTCAATTGGGAGTCCAAGCAGAAAGAACCAGAAGTGAAGGAGTAGTAGATACAACGTCCTCCTCATCCTTGGTGGCATTCTGTTTGTCTAAGGCCTGAAGAGATGGCTGAAGCCTCCTGCATACCTGATGAGTGCTTAATCTGACAAAATTGGAATAGGAACCTGTATGTTTAAGGGACCCAAAAGCCAAAAACATGTCACCTGTTATTTCAGGAAGTCATGGGTTGAGCAGCTGAACTTATATGACCTTCTTCCTCAGCAGGGGATTTTTGCAGGAAACCGTATTACTTAAAATTTGGTGACTTACCAGTAGTTTGCTTCAAAAGGATCTATCCTGCCCTTAATTATGATCCTTAGATCCAGGACTTTTATTTTGTTTAGGTGAACAAGTGTTGTGAAATGCCTTTGTGAATCAAATCTAATCAAATCAGTATTCTCCAGCTGGAGCCTGGAAACCTGCCCAGAGCGCATGGCAGGGAAGGACGGTGTGAGAGGCAAGGAGTGATGACAACCTGCCAGCGGAGAGCCGAAAAAGGTGGAGCAGTGAAATGGCCCTAGCAGACAAGGAGATTTCCATGCTTTTCTTCTCTAAAATGCCTGAACTCCAGGACATGCTGGGCGTGTGAGTTTACTCCAGCAAGCCCGAGGCAGTTTCAATTTATGCAACTGCTGTTTGCTCAGCAGATGAGAGGCCCAGTGCTCTCTGATCTCAGTAATGTTCAGAGAACAGACTCTTCTGTAGCTCTCTCCAGCATTCAGACGGGCATCTGCCCAATGGCAGGTGTGGATGCGTTTTGCGTTTTTCCAAGCCATGTTTTTGAGAGGGCTTGAAAATGAGCATCTGAGGACCCCATAGAGACTTAAAAAGGAGAAATGGTTAGTATCCAAAGGACAGAGTGAGCAGAAGGAAGGGACGTATTCCTGAGTTTTCATTCTGGACGTGTGATGGTGACTCCCCTCCAGGGTTGGGGTGGTGTATACCAAGGGGTCTTGGGCGCAAGGATATGCAGCCCTGTCAGCCCCAGTGCTCCGACAGGGATTGCTGGTATGGTTGCAGTAGCATCTGGAGGGAGGACTGTCCTCCAGGGTCTCAGTGCCTCCCCAAGCCTTCCCTGAGTGATCTGCCAACAGCACATGAGCAGGCAGTGACACTTCTGGTCCTCTCTCCACAGCTGAAGACTTGCCCTTTAACCAGGTCACTTTGGGGAAAACCTGGGATCCGATCTCTGCAGAAGCTTGTCTCTGCGGTGCAGCTCCACAGCAGCATCATGTGCCAGCAGCGTCTGCAAGCACTGGTGTGCTTGTCGGAGACACACAGTCCTGGTGCGTTGCTCCCGCAGGGCAGGCTGGCCACACGGAGGGAGCTGCGGCTGCATATCGGCAATTCGGCATGTGCTGATGTATCTATTCTGTACTGATCTGCACAGCTGGAGCGACCAGCTTGACTTGACATATGCTAATCCGAGAGGCAGAGAGCAGTCTTCTTGTCCTCCCATGTCTCCTCATGGGAGTCTGTGGGGCTGGCAGTACAGCGCCGTCTGGCACCAGCACTTACCACATGCTTATTAATGGTAAAATTAGGAGAAAGGTACCCAGCATGTCAGCTGTCCTAGGCACCACCAGGCTCATAGCCTTCAGGAAATGCTGCGGTTTGCAAAGTTAATGAGTTAAATGAGAAGGCTGCTTCAGCTCACCCCTCCTTCACAGCAGACAAACAAAGGAGTACGTCCTCTGCGTGAGCATCGTATCCACACGCTGTGTTGATATGCCATACTGCCCAGGGGTCTCAAGTCTTTTGGGGAAGGCGAGGAGCCGGAGCCCTGCAGCACATGAGGCTGGAGGATTACCATTGCTTTTCAGTATTGAATCCAAAGAGCCCAACATGACCCAGAGCAGAATGTAGGACAGCCTTGCATCAGGCCTGAAGTACACACCTGCCTTTTTAAAACAATCAGCAAGTTTGATTATAGTGCAGCGCGGCAGCCTGAACGGGAGACAAACAGTATGACTGGTATTTATCATTGGGACTGTAATTATGCCTGCAGGTCGCATGCTGCCTGGGCCCCAGTGTGGTAAGGGTTGTACGAGACATGATAAAGGATCATCCCTGGCCTGAAGAAATTAGAATCTCATTTAAAACATCCCAGGAGGGCGAGCCAAATGGGGATGGTGTAAGGGATTGAGGCTGAGAAAAAGCGGGGTGAGTTTGATTACAGATAATGCTGCTTCTTGGAAGCTCCCGCTGAGGCAGGAGGGTTTGCTGGCACCTTTGCCGTGCCACGTAGGCCTGCTCGTGGAAAGGGGCACGCGGGGTGCGGAGGCAAGATGCAGTGGCGTTACAGGCTTTGACTCAAGCAGGAGGGAGGTGGGCTGCAGCTATATATATGTGTGTGTATATATATCTATATATATATTCAGAAGGGGAGGAAGCAGAAGGCTTCTTTTCTCAAGGCTGGTGGAGGTTGAGGGCACACCGAGTCCTCCGCAAACAGCCGAGACCACCGTCCCTGCTAGAGCAGGCGCTCCCGCTCGGCGTGTGCCCCCGGCGCTCAGCGGGGCCCGCAGCACAGCCCCGGGGCAGGAGGCGACCGCCGGGTGCCGCGGGGCCGGGGCCGGGGCCGGGGCCGGGGCCGGGGCCGGGNCGGGGCCGGGGCCGGGCCCGGGGCCGGGGCCGGTGCCGGTGCCCGCCGCGCGGTGTCACTGCCGGCCAGGAGGCCACCGCAGCAGAGCGGGGGTGCGGGGAGGGGTGCGGGCTTGCAGCCCCGGGGGAGCTGGCAGAGCCCCTTCTCTCCCCCGCCCCGTATCCCCTGCGAATCCCGCGAGTGGGGGGAATGCTCCGGGAGAGCTCCCGGGAAGGGGCACCCCGCGGGGTTTGAACACCCGGGAGCACGGCAGGCGCCCCTCACCCTTCCCGTGTCGCCCCGCCGGTTTGGGGCGAGCACACGTGGTGGGTGAAGCCGGGAACAACCCCCTGTCCCCGCCGGGAGCTGGCAGGCAGGAGAAGCCCGCATCAGTACTGCTCGGTGCCGGGCCCAGGCAGCTCTGCTCGCTGCTCAGCCCAAGGAGAGCAGCCAGAAGTGACTAATCTGAGCTTGGGGCAAAGCTGGGCTGAGTGCAAATGATTGCTCTTTGATTTATTAGTCGTATTATTGATTTTCCACTTCTGTCTCAGCACGGGCTTTAGAGCAGCTTCCAGCTGGCTGGCCTCCAGCTGCTACAAAGGCACCTACAGCTGCTGCCGCCTCACCTGCCTGCTGCAGCTTTCCAATGCAGGAGGCACTGGAAGGCTCAGGCCTCACATTTCTCTTGGTGAAGACGCATCCGGCATTCCTCGGATTGCCTGCTGGTAATTATTCACACTGGACATGGTAAAAAAAAAAAAAAAATCACAACTTTCTGGTTACAGATGGGGCTTTTACACTACCAGAAAGGAGTCCAGGGCAGTTAGTGCTATTTTGGTGTATGCTGGATCCTCTTCTTTGGGCAGGGGGAGGCTGAATTCTGCAGCCCTCAGGCTGAACACACTTTCCCCTGTGTTTTACTTTCAAAAACAGTCTTCCACAGGCTGCAGATTTGGCAAGTTCTGTTTGGGAATCTAGCCACAGGGAGAAGGGAGGTCCTTCAGTTCCCCAGCAATCTCCATGAGAGTGGTATTAATCTGCTCACCAAGGAGAGCCAACTTTCTCCTTCTTGCCAGAAGCCTGTTCAGCAGGGTTGCTGCAGATGAGGCCTTCTTCCTAACAAGCAGGCATATCTGAGCCAGTAACCTTGCTCTCATAATGCACAAAGGGCAGCATTTAACCATGCTACATTTTCAAGCAATCTTAAATTAATTCTCCTTTGAGCAGATTTTAATAGCTTTCTCTGCTTCCTCTGGCTTCAGAATTTGCTTTGATAATTAAAGTGCCTGAAATTTTGTGTTTCTTTACGATGGCTGAAATTTCCTACAGAAATCCATTTTCTCCTCCAGTTTGAACAAGTTACCAGATCTAATATGAGATGACAGGCAAGAATTTCATACAGCCGGGCATATACTGAACAACAGGGTCTCAGCAGGCTCCTGCTCTCCGGTACAACTCGTTCACTCAGGGTAGCTTTGAAAGGAAAAGCCCAGTATTTCCTGGGCATAGTTAATCTCCAGCACCCCTGTATTGTTTGTATTTCTGTACACAAGTATTTTGACATAGTGTGCAAAGCACTTTGCAAGCAGTAGATCACCGTCCTTGGGGGGCCGGGTGTGGCAGGTAATCAACCTACAACTGATGTTTGCTTTGGGTGCTGGTGTAGCCAACGGTCCCCCAGGCAAGGCAGGGAGCAAAACACATGAGCAGCAAACCTTCTTCCTTCCTTCCTTAAGCTTCCTAGGGGTTTACTCCATTCACTGGTTGTTTGCCTTTTAGGGGTGTTCCTCGGTTTAAAGAGCTCCCACCCCAGATACAGGTATGTCTCAGTGCGAGTGATATGAGCTGCAGCAATATGGGCTGCACTCATTGCTTCTGTGCAAGGTCTCATAGTTTGTTGTTCTCCTCCTGAGTGCCACCATGGAATTACAGAATTCTGTGACAGTCTTCCGTTTGGGTTAAAAAAGAAAAAATCAATTCTAGCACTCATCTTTCTAGAAAGAAGCTTCACAACAAAACTGGAGCACACCCCAGAGGCTGAAAATCAGAAGAGAAATTAAAATACCCTGCATTCAATTTTATGTTAAAGCTGGCAATTTTGAAAGCGCTTTTTATGTGCAGGAGTGCGGAATGAGTGGATTTTGATTCACTCCTTGATTTTGGAGTTGGAAATAGCTGTCTCGGTGCAGGTGGAAGTATTTGCTTCCGCCACATGTCTAATGCAGAACTGGCCTGTGTGTAACACTATAGAGTAAACGATGGCTGCTGAGACTTGGCAGGACCATTCTCATCTGAATTTGTTTTAGAGGCGTCTGGGCCCAGAGATGCAAGCTGGCGCTACCCTGGTTGTGCATTATGCCACCAAACCATCTCACGCAAAGATCCCTTCCCACAGGTGGGTATTAACAAGCACCACTTGTTTCAGTGCTTGCCGGTGCCTTTCTTCACTCCCTCCTCTTCACCAGCTGTCGGTTTGCTAGATGATTTCTGAATGTGGCCCCTGGATGCAATTTCCTTTTGTGACCGTTGCAGCAGCTCACACCAGATCCCACTTACTGCCCTTTTGGGAGGTGCAGAATTCAGCACTGGTGGGTAGAGTCCTACGGAGCAGCAATGACTTTGAGTGGGTCGAGGATCTGCCTCCCAGAGCACAGCTTATGGATGCTTGAGGACTGTGCCAGAGCCCCAGCACTCAGGAGACTTCACGTGGCCTCTGGTAAGGGTGATGTCTCTGTCACCAGCCCACTGGGGCCAGAGCAGCACTGCCCCGAGCATGGGACTGTCTGACCCCGAGGGGAAGGCTGAGCTGGGCAGGAAGAAACTTTCTGGAGACAAGCACCTGGCAGGGCTCCTCCTGCCTGGAGGAAGGCAGTGAGCAATTCAGGATCGTGAGGTTGCTGTGGCATGAAGGGAGTAATGCAGCATCTGGACAAAACATGAGCTACGCAGTCATTTTAGCTGCATTAATCCATATGGGCCTGCTTGCTTGAGGTATTTAAGAGATGAACAAATTCCTGCACTCCCACGGATAAATTAAATGATGCTGTGTACAACAAATATTGTATAACAAGATTATTAAAGGCTGGAGAAGGCTTGGGCTGCTATGAACAAAGATGTGGGCAGAGATGTGGATTGATTTGAATGCATCTACATGATATTTTTGTGTATGGGGGTATTTAAAACCAGCTTTATAATTGGCAAAGTTGCCTTAGGTGGAAAAAAAAGTCAGACTGGATACAAGGAAACATTTTTTCCCTGTGAGGACAGTTGAACACCGGAGCAGGTTGCCCAGAGAGGCTGTGCAGTCTGCATCCTCGGAAGTTTTCAAGATTTAGCTGTATGAAGCCCTGAGCAACCTGGTCTGGCCGCATTGCTGAACCTGCTGTGAGCAGGAGGTTGGGCTGAGACCTCCTGAGGTCCCTTCCAGCCTGAATTATCCCTGATCCTGCCTCCATTCCTGGAAGGATTGGGCTTTGCCATGCAGCCGCAGCTCAAACAGTCTCTGTGTGCACACCCACGCAGACACAAGCTCACCCCTTCCCCCCCTCCCTCCTTCCCCAAGCAGCTGGTATTTTGCTGGTTGGTGATGTCATCCCATTTGCTTACTTAAGAGAGGCATCATTAGCGAGTAAGTAATTTATGTAATGCTGCTGCTAGTGCAAATTAAGGTAGAGCCGGGTTAAGCAGGCCCAGGGCAATGAGGGCACGCTCTGCATGGTGGGCTATGGAGAAAATTGCTGCATGAGGCTAGCGGGACGGATTACAGGAGATCAGAGGATTGAGGAATGCTGGGTTTGTTTCCTGTTCCCCATGCTCTGCGTGGCAGAGCAGCGAAGAGAGGGTTTTCAGTCTGGTGCCATAAGGGAGCTCAATAAAGGTGTGTTCCCTGGCAGTGCCCTTAAAAAGACCTGCCTTTGGAAACCAAATGCAGGCTCAGCTTTTTAAAAAAATAGTTTAAAAAATTGATCGCTGTTGTAAGATCACTTTTTTTCCTCTGTCTGTGTGGATTTCTGTACCAAACCCCAGAGCTACCAAGGTGCCATAGCAGCTAAGGAGTGGGGGGATGTACGGACCTCATGACAATAGCAGAAGATGCTCTGAAGACAAGAGGGAAAACATTAAAGACAAAACTCAGGAAAAGAGGGAAGGAGCTGCTTGCAGGTTGTTTGAGCAGTAGATGCACCCTGGTGGTTTCTTCTCCCCCACTTGTGTACCATTACTGCTTATGCTCCAGTGGCACTTAGAAATGATGGTGCTGTTGCGGAGCAGAAATGGTGCACAACAGAGTGTTTGCCAGGAAGGATATATCTCAGACCAAACAGAAAAGGTGGATAAAGGAAGAACAGCAGCTAGAGAGGGCTGGCCAGGGGATATTACACCCTAAATGACCTGTCTCCTGCCTGTACCATACACCTCACCTTCGGAGATGTGGGTCAGATTCTGGATTCTCCTGAACTCTGAGGGAATTTGAGTGTAGAGGGCTTATACCTGTCATAGCTGAGGTCAGAGACTGACCCCCCCACCTCATGCAATTTAGCAGCTGATGTTCCTGCACAGCTTAGCCTGTACAACACCGGTTTGCCCATGTTGCTAATCAAGGTCTGGTTTGCATTAGCACACAGGGCTAGGTGGTCAGGAAGGAAAAGAAATGCAAACATACAGCCCTTTGGTAGGCGGGGTAATAATCATTACTCACTGGCTCACTAACGAGGATCTTACCACTGTAAAAGAACAAGTGTTATTGAATAACATCCTAAAAACACCATTCTCTGTAAGAAGGGAGACCAGACCCATGGAAGAGAGGAAAAGAAAGCAGAACTGGTGAAACATGTAAACATTATATGTTGTATATTAAAATGTTATTAGGAAAGCTGTCAGCATATCTTAGGTGACTGGAGAAAGGCAGGGGAACAGCTTCTACTGCAGTTCAGGGCAGCACAGTCTATTCTCCTGCTGATCTGAGACCCCTTGGTGGGAATCTGGCAGCCGTGAGCACTGAGTGAGTGGCAGCTGAAGGCATGGAAAGCCACCAGTGCTGGCTGCAAGTCAGAGGAGCACTGCTGGGCATGCAGCTGGGGTGCAGGGTGGAGGGTGCTCTGAGATGGGTGCGACATGCTGGTCCCTTCTGCCAAAGCAGAGAGTGCTGCGGGAGCTAAGCTGCAAGCCTGCAAAGAGGAATTACAGTAGTCAAGCCTGTGTCATGAGTGCATGTATTTCTGCTGAGAGACCCTGATGGGATCTAATGAAGGGATAATGGGAGAGGAATACCTTTGAACCACTTGAGCTTTCTCGGGCTTTTCGGGGAAAGGAGGGGCTGAAAGGACTGTGGAGGCTTGCCTTCTGCTTTCACCTCCACCCTATCCCTGCCAAGAGGCAGTTGGAGAAGAAAGAGAGGATTTTCATCGTGCCAGCATCTGCCGAGCACTACATCTTTGCTGTAATTTGGGCTAAGGACAAAGGATCCCTGGTTCACCTGGGAGATTCCTGCTCCCAGTGTAAATCACAGCACAAGAGATACAGAGCTGGTTATTAACCTAACCTTACAACCTTCTGTCAGCCTAATGTGGGCACAACCCCTACTAGCAGGTTTTTTTGTGCATTTAATCACAAGTGCGTTTACCACTGGGTACTGATGCTGGCACCTGAGCCTTCTGGGCGTGATTCCAAAGAAGGTGGGAGCGCATCTCTGTCCCTCAAGCTGGAGCCCACTGAGATTGAGATGTAGTAGCTCAGCTACCTTCTGTGGAGAGGATGGGCTTGGGACCTGGAGCGGATGGGCTTGGGATCTGGAAAGGACCCACCTTCTTGCACTTGTCCTGGCTGATGAATGCCATTCACACCCCCTCCCTAGGGCAGCCTGCCTGATTTGGGAATCCATCCCCAGGCTCTGTCCTTGGGGCCATCTGGCCAGGGAGAGCTGCTCTCACCTTGTCTTGGTTTCTGTATGTTTTTGGGCATCCCAAAGGACTGCACACCATTGTGTTCAGCCAGTCTGAGGGTGACTGAAATTGCATGGAGTTTAGAAGTAAAATTATTTGTTACTACACAGACTTAACTAAATGCACATTTATTGTGCTATGTATTGTTTTTAAGCAAAGCTATTCTTCTAATCACATTCATTGACAAAAGTTTATATATAGAAATCTAGCTAAAGATACGAATGATGCTTCTTGATTATAATGACAAATTGCAAAAAGAAAAAAAAAAATAGTAATTCTCTTTGTTCTGCCTTTCTTACCTGAAGTAAGAACCTGGTTAAATCAGTTAACTATTATCCTACACTTCAGAATAATGCTGCTAAAAATGAAACATAAAATTAGCCTGTCATTTTTCTGTCGCTCACTTGAGATTCGAACTGTCCTTCTGCAAAGCTTTCATTTCCATTAAAATACCTCACAGCAAGTGTGTGGAATTTCAGCAGCAGTAGCAGCAATTGACCCCAAACCGGTCCAGCCCTCGCCGCCTTCAATCACACCCTGCCTGGCCAGGGCTGTCCTGCTCACTGTTCACTTAGAGGGAAATTTTGCTTCTCCTCCCCGCAAAGGCCCTCTTGTAGCAAATCCGGTCAGGAGCGCGGCCCCACTTTCCTGCCTGCATGCCCAAACTGCACTCCATGGGATGTCCGGCCCTTCTCTGCTGTGCCAGGGAGGCTCGCGGTTACTCCATGACTGTGGCATGGACAAGTAGGGCTGGTGGCCTGCCCCAGCACAGCTCCCCGCATCGTGCAGAGAGCCAAGGTGGCTGCATGGTTGTGCTGCTGTGTGCTGGTGTTGGGAAATGGGGGGCGGTAGGAGAGTTTTGCTGGGAGCTTTGTGAGGCCAGTGGGAACCTGCTGTGATCCGCAGGAGTGAGCCAGGGGAGGAGTCCAGATGTGAGCAAGAGCAATCTCCTCTCCTTCACAGCAAGTCTCCAGTGCTGGGATGAAGCTGGGCTTGGCTCAGATGGCACAAAGACCAGCCCTGGCAAGAGCCCAAGCATCTGCACAAGAGGGCCAGAATGAGAAAGACACGTGGGCTGTCGGTCTTGGCACATGACATAAGGAACCATCTTATTCTGGTGAAAGTGAGAGGTGCAGGTCAGCTCTAAGACAGCACCACCCCACTAATGCCAGAAAGAGTCCCTCTGGAGACACAGTGCTGGGATTTCTGCTGCCCGCAGAGAGTCCTGTCAGTTTTTGCAGCACATCATAGCTTACCAGTGTGCCTTATCTAATGGACGGGAGGCAGTGCTATTTGGGTAATAATACACATTCTTATTTGGTTTGGCTGTTTTGGTGCTGGAGGAAATTTTTTCTTTACTGGATCATGAAGAGGCCCACACTGCTCCCATCTGTTTGAATAGTGAGTGTCTTTGAGCGATCAGCCAGGCAAACTGGCTAAACTCCCTCTGAGATTCTGCTCCTTTGGTGGTTTGCTTGTCCTGAGCTACTTAGTTTTATCTTTGAGCTGTCAGGATCAAATGGAGAATTTTTAAAAGCCTGAGGAGAGTCTGGAAGTGAATTTGTTTCTAGTTTTAGCTGGAGGACTCTGTGCATGTGTTGGTTGATGCACAGCCGATGCACAGGCCCTGCCCAAAGCCAGCTGAGGCATTCGCCTGATGCAAATTCTCAGTGTCTCAGTTTTATTTCTTCCATCCAGAGGCCGCCACTCTGATTTTTTCAGACAGTCCCTATGCTTAATGCTACTTTTAGGATTTCACCAGTAGTTTCTAGACCTATCTTGGCCTTGCTTTTCCTCCCCAGGCTGAAATGTCTATACATCACAACACTAGGGCTAAAAAATGTGTGCTAGTTGAAACTAGTTTTAGCCATGGTGCAGTCTCCAAGCAGTCCTTGTGTGCAAGTTTTCATGCCAGGTCAAAGCAGGCACCATCCAGCATTAATAGTGGTGACCATTCCTACGGACAGACCTAAGGCAAAGCTGATCGGTATTTGCCATCACATCAACTCCTTCCAGAGCAGTGCTCAAGGACATGACATTAGTAACCTGCTACAGACATGTTCAGGCACAGGTGGTGCCTGGTGATGAAATCTGAGCTAAGTTGTTTCTAGCAGTTCAAGTTAAATAGCTAGTTACAGGCTGAAAGGTAACTGTGAACCAGGGTTTTTACCGGTGGGGGAAGCAGGCTGTGGGAGGAAGGGATGTCTTGGTGCTTACACCTGCCACATCAGAATGAGCAGTAGAAACTTTAAAATAACTAAGAGTCTGCCCATGGTGCAGGGGGTGCATGATCTTGCAGTAAAACTGCCCTGCTTCTAGTAATGCAGTCTCTGTTCCTGTTCATTTAAAAGCTGTTGTGTGCCTTTGGTGCTGCTAACACCAGTGAGTGCTGGCCAGGGCCAAATCCTTCCTCCAGCTCTACGCAGTGGCTCGCTTTTGACCTGTAATATTTGGTGGACTTTTTTTTGAGCAGAAACTGTCAATCATGTTAAGCAACATGGAGGACATATGCTACTGATAGACAGAGATCATCAAGATTTGGGGCTAGTTTGCTTATTGTCACCTCTAACCTGAGTTACATCAGGAAAGGCCGCTCACTCCTGGGCCCTGCCTGGTTCCTACCTAGGAAGAGATGTCAGTGCTCCTGGCAGCTCACCTCTTCTTGCAGAGATCAGCCCACGCTTGATCCCAAACTTCCTTGGAGTGCAGGGAACTCAGCTCATCTTTAGTTTGATAGCTATTTTCCTTTCCAAGGCAGTGGTGACTGCAGTTGAAAGGCATCGGTTTTTAAAATAACCCCCCTTCTTGAAAATATAGTTTTTAACTTTCAAGAGAGCTTTGAAACTTCTGCTAGAGTCACAGGAAGCAAAAGCAGCGATGTTAGAAATGAATGAATGAAACAAGTCTCATCTACCACTGAAGTTCGTCTGTGCTCAGAGTTGTCACGCGTGGGACTCCCTGGCCAGCCCATCGCAAGCCTTTGGGGTGAGCAGTGACTCATCCCCCTCATTCTGCTTTTTACACCTCCACACATCTGCCTGTGTTTTTAGAGTTGTGCTCCAGTGAGAATAACAGTTTGTTTACACAGTGAAGGGAACGTTACCCGTGCCTCAAAAAGCTCTGGATGGTCCTGCTGTTGATGAATGGCATCAGCATTTTCCTAAGTTATGTGAAACTGTTTTGACATGCTGTCAGAAATATTATAAAGAAATAAATGGAGGGTTTTTTCAGTAATTGTGGTTTGACACAAGAGGAGCTGGAATTTGCACCCCTGTGGCTTGCAGGTTGTTGAGCCCCACTTCGACCAGCCTGTACTGCATCCTGTTATTCTGCAGCAGCGGGACCTGGGGTAATATGTGACCACCTTCCCCAGAAAAACATTTGGGAGGAGAGGCTTTGTGTTCGCAGAACCCAGAGAGACTGAGATGCCAGAGGAAGAAGGACATTTCCTTTGCATTTCCCTGGGACTGTGATCGTGACTTCCAGATGGCAGCTCCCTCCCAAAGGCCAGGGAGATACAAGACAGCTTTGCATTAACTCACGTGCCGGAAAGACTAGGGCTCACCTGCCAGCTTGGTCCGATGGGGATTGTTGCAGAAGGGATGCAGGTAACTCCCAGTGTGTCAGTGGTCCCCTCACAGACCCTTGTGAGTTGCTGCTGGGCTGTCCCGTCCTCCAGGCAGCAGATGCAGCCATGCACAGGAGCTGCTTTCCACACAGACGGTTTCATTAGCCTAAGCCGAGCTCTTAATATGAAGCAGGGCAGCGGCGCTGGCTCCAGCACAGTTTCAGCTGTCTGTAGCAGAGACGAGGTCTCCTCTCAGCACCTGGTGTAACTTCCTTGCAGCCAGCATGCAGAGTGAAAGGAGGGCTTGGCTTTCCACAACCATTTTTCTGAAGTGACCCACACACTCACTTGGGGCAATGCCTGAGTAGATGCCTAATCTGAAACCTGCTAGTAAAACAACAGGAGCACTGTTTTTTTAACTTTAAAGATATTGGACCATCTTATAGTTGAGCATCTTTTACTTCAGAGTCAGTAGCTTCCTCTTTTTAAGTTTCCTTATTGCACACTTACTAAAACCAGATTTCTGTGACCCTTATATTTTTTTCTCCTTCAAGATGGCTGCTAAATGGTGTTTAAAAACCCCAACTGTGTGTCTGCAGGTTTGTGTGTGGCAGGGCAAGTGGGAGTGAGAGCTGGTAATAGAGGACAGCAGGAGGTCTCCATTTCCTGCTCTTTCTATTGCTTTCTCTAAACCAAGGTGCTCCACAGCTCCACAGCTGCAATCTGCAGCGATGAGACTGCACTCTATCTTTGTGATTTCAATTCATTTCTTTTTTTTTGACCTGAAAGACTAATCCCTGCCTCTGTGCCTTGCTGTCATTCAGTTCCTGCAGCACAACTCCTGACTCCTGTAGTGCCCGAAATACAGTTCAACCAGTGACCTGAGGTCTTATTCCTCAGCCCAAAGCCTAACCAAGAGGACAGCTTAACGTACATAATCAGCTCCCAAAATTGTTGTGCGTGGAATGTTTATGCATCTTCCCCCTTTCCTAGACACGTCCATCATTAAATCATGCCAAAACATGCTAAGAGTGCACACACACATGTTCATCCTATTACAGAAGAATCGCTCATTACAGATTCCAGGACTCCACATTTCTCAGGCACGAGGTAAGCAACATGCCGTGCGCCAGCTACACACAGACTGTCATCCCTCACATCGCACATCGCTTGCTATGCACTAGTTGACCTCTGCCAAAACATTATCCTAGCAGTCACATCACATTTGGCTGTGTAACGGGTGGCAGTGCCCTCAGCCAAGCAGAAGACCGTAGCATTGCATCTGTTTTGGCTGTGTAAGGGGTGGCAGTGCCCTCAGCCAAGCAGAAGACCATAGCATTGCATCTAAGTGCAGGCTCAGAGAAGTGGCCAGATCCTTGGCTGCCATAAATTGTTAGGGTTGTGCTAACCTCAGAGGAGCTACCTGCATTTGCAGTGCATAATCACCATTTAGGAATCTGGGCCATTAACAAGACAGATGGTCTTAATCCTCTTCTTATTGGATAGTTGTGCACATCACAAATAAGACTTACTGGACTGTTATGGGCAATCAGCAGAGACCTCAAGGACTAAGTGTCAGTGGAAATTGAATGATTTCTACCTCTGCAGCTGGTCCTTCCCAGCCAGGTTGGAGCAGATGGCAGGTGAGAAGCTCTCTGTATGGTACCTGTTTGGTCACTGAAAAGAAGACCAGTTCTCAGGACAGTTACAGCTTCCATAAAGAATAAATAAACCACCCACTGAGCCGAATAATAGCTCCAATAGTCAGGAAAACCTTAAAGAATAAATGTGCAGGTAAATCCTGTCACAGAGCCATCTGAATCAGGATGCTGAAACCCCTGTGAGAGTTGACCGATGTGTTTCTGCTGAAAACAGCATTCCTTGCTGGTGTTATGATTTCATTACAGTTGGTATCATAACTCAAAAATGCATTTATCTGTCTTTGTCAAGCACCAGTATGGCATGACAGGGGGCAGGGGGGGAAGAAGTGCTGTTGTACAAGCTCAGTGAACTCTTCAGCTTACTGCAGCTCAGTCTTCCTTTCTTCTTTCCCTTGTGCTACTGCCTCAACCATTTTTGAGTGCTGGCCCTGCTACTTTATAAAGTGTCATAGTGCCCACCTCCACCTTCCAGCTTTCTCTTGCTAGCACACAATGAACATCAGTTCAACGCCAAGGATTGGGCCCCATGAGTCAGTGTGGTTTTTTGGCCACTCTCTGTGGTCCTTTTCCAATCTATAGCAAAGCCTTTCAGTAGAGTTAATGAATTATTCTGCAGAGGCCAGGCAGTTTCTGGAATGCTGGACTCAGACATCGCAGAACTAATCCTCCTGTAGACCTGCCACTGAAAACACATCAGTGTTTCTCTCCTTCGGCTTCCTTGCATTTCAGCTACTGGTACAGGACCAGGTTCATTCTGACTGAGCTGTGTTTCATGAATCATGGCAAGCCACTCCTCGCAGAGATGATAATCATTCTAATCTTCTATCATTATCTCCCAAAGCATCAGGAATGTGCTGGATAAATATTTGCAGCAAAAAGAGACCTCAGCTCCCTGTGACTGAGTTGGGTTAAAATCCTACCTTCTGCTTCGAGCTCATCTCTAGTCTGAAGCTTGAGTGTATGACAGGCACAGATGACTTGCTCCGAACAGGGCTGAAACAAGAGTAAGGAGAGGGTGAAGGCATCCCAAGCCAGATGCTGCTCTGATGTACTCATGGGTTAGATCCCATGCTGGTGTGAGCAGAGTGAAGTCAACACAACTGTGGTGGTATACTTGAAGCTGAATATCAAGTCAGGGTAAAAGTTACTGAACTACAGCCATCAGAAATGTACCTCATTGAACGGAAAAAACCTGAGACATTAAGTCACCAGATCTGCTGTTTGACCTTCTAGAGTGGGACTCAGTCTCTCTCTCACACACACACAGTCTCTTTCATGGTAGAGTACTAACTGCTGCTGCACTGTTTATTTTAGCCTATCTGCTCCTCCACAATCACGAGATCAGCAACAAGATGTTAAGACCATTTCTCCACCTGCCCTAGCCCTTTGCGAAATGGAGCGGCTTCACAACTGTGCAGGATCCATTGTTCCTGTGAGGTGGACAGTCAGCATCGGCACCAGGGTCCGGCCCCACAGCCTCTCCACACCACGTTTCATATGAGGATGTAGGGCTGAGCTCTGAGGAGGAACCAGAGCCATCCGTATTGTAACTCAGCGCAGATCCCAACATCGCTGTGGTCTGTCTCCAGGTTACTGGGAGGCCTTTAGTGAGTCTTAGGTTATGAAAGACCAAGACAGAGAAACTGAGGAGCAGTGTTGCCATATAGGCATTGAAGAGGTTGGAGCTGGTATTTCTGTACATCAAGACCGTTACTTTGACGGCAATATATTCATAGGCACATCAGAAAAACAAGGCAAGGTAGGCAGTGCCAAGGCTCATTTCTCTGCCTGAGCCATCCTGATAGATGCAGGGACTGGCTGGGAGCCTGGGCAGGGAGGTGTGCTCACACCTCCGGGCAGGGGAGGGAGACCAATGCCACAAGCTGTATGGTATGCACACCCAGGGGCAGTGAGGAAGACATACCACTTTGCAAGGAGGCAGGCTGCCAGCTGCTGGGCACCATAACCCGAGGAGATGATCTGCCACTACCGAACACAGCCCACTCCTCGGAGCCAGCATCCCCCATGTTCGTGTGGCTCCTTCAGAGACCACCACCACTAGGACGGTTTGCTTTCTGGTATGAACTAACAGCAACCAGAGGGAAAGCTAAGACCCTCTGCTTTGAATGTTGTAGCTTGTTTGCCACTAAAATCTCACTCCAGAAGTTGTATTTCCCCTCAGCATTATGTCTGCGTGTGCATTTCCCTATTAAAAGCACTCAGACTGTCAAAGAAAGCTGGTCACTGCCAGCAGGAGGCTGTGCTGGACTCTGCTCACAAAATGAAGACAATACAAGCTGTCAGGCATGGACAACATACTGTGCGTTTATGTCCTCCTTGTTGACTGACGATTTCACTTCAGCAATAAGCAGCTGTGCTGGTTTTGGCTGGGATAGAGTTAATTTTC
>VYZW01010465.1:2691-34005 GCA_013401315.1 Balaeniceps rex | reverse complement strand
CGCCGCGGCCCGCCCCCCCCACCCCTCACCTCATTCGGTCTCTCCAGTGGTGCCAACCGCCTCATACAGGGAAATCGGCGAGCTGAGGAGCCTCCCGGTGCGGCCGGGCCCTCGGTGCTGCAGCGGGACCCCCCCCGAGCACGAACCCCGCGGCGCAGCGGAGGGAAGGCGGCGGGGGAGGGGGCAGACCCGCTTCACAGACAGCCCAGCTCCACCGTAGCCCCTCGCCATTTTTGTTTCCCGCGGAGGAGAAGCTGGTGCATTCTGGGAGCACAAAGGGCCCCGGCCCGGCCCCGGCCCCGCCCCGGCGGGCCCCGCCTGCGCCGACAGGCAGCTCCCGGGCCAGGGGGCGGGGAGGAAGAGCGCCGCGGCGGAAGGACACAGGTGCAGCCGAACCTTCGCCGCTGATGAACAAAGAGGGACTACTTTAGGCGTGCTTGCCGCAGGAGAGATCCCTGCCCGCCGCCCGGGACTCGTTGCGGCAGTGCTGAGGGGTGCGGGGTGTGCTGCCCCGCCGGCCGCCGCCTATTGTTCCCCCCGCACCTGCGGCGAGGTGGCCCGGGCCCGGGCAGTGCCGCCCGCCCCGCCGTACCCGCCCTACCTGGGGGTCCCCCGGCCGGGCTGGGCGCCGCGGCGCAGCTCCTCGCATCGGTGGGACCACCACCCCGGCATCTAGAATGATCCAAGGAGGGCAGGAGGGGAGCCCGGCTTCGTGCCCGGCGAGGCGAGGCCTGGCCCACGCCCGACCCCGGTACCGCAGGCTGCTGAGGCCAGTTCGTGGTAGCAAGGGCACGGGGCAGCGGGCTGAACAGAGTGCGCCTCCGCAGTGGCAGTCGTTGGGATGCTGCCATTTTAGGAGACAAGCTAAACCACAGTTTCTGGTTTTAGCGGTAGCTGTACTCCTTAAGCGGAATAGGCTTTTCACTTTCTGTCGTTGAGAACAGCTCGGTTGCGTGAACAGTTTCTCAGACGGTAGCATTGGACAAGTCTCAGTAGTCCCTGTGATTAAAGGCAGCGATTGCTCAATACAGCGGTGACATACGTTACAAAGCTTGCTTGCCCTAACCCCATACGGGCAGTTACGTGGTGCTGCCCAGGCCTCTGCGCAATACTGAAATGCAAATATTTACTGGATCAGATCTCGCCAACTGGAGTAACAGACACGCTGGGAACGGCTGAATTCGGTGGACTGGAGGGTGAATTTTCTGATTCCTGGTTCTGTCCTGCTCACGCCGCACAGGTTCTCAAAGCCGTCTTCCCTCCCAGGATAAGCCACTGAAAATAAAGACACTGGATCAGTTTGCCATCCCAGGAAGGGGCACAGGGAGGGAAGCCTGGGCAGAGCACCAGAGTACAGCTTAGACTGGCGAACTCCTACTTAGATCAGAATAAAGCCGTGTTTATGATCAAAATCTCTTGTTCACAGTTGTTTTAAACGCAAGTTCTAGGGGATAGTTCTCCCCTGGATGTGCTAACTAGACACCGTTCGGTAATTGTGATGGACTTCTGCTAAAACCAGACCTGCACAACACAAAGGCCCCTGGCTGCTCTTTGCAGATTTTCACATACTGTGAGCAGCAGTCAGGTACCGCTAGTGCCAAAGGCAAAGGGTCAGCAGCAGGAGAAGAAAAATTGCACTCAGTCTGAGAGTCTGCATACAAGTTTTTATTTTTAAATCACAACAGTGGTGTGAGAACCAGTGTTTAGCTAAGTTAAAAAGCAAACTTTCTAGTCCGCAACAGAATAAACATGATTAAACATCAGTAATTGGCTCCCTCACAACTTAGGTTTTCTAGTGTCATACATGGAGGGTCTTAACCAGCCTTGTTGTGCTGTATCTTTGAGATTACTTAAATCAAAATGTCTCAAAGCAGAATCACTCCCCTATAACGTAAATTGTTTGTTTCACCACCAGCACCACCCCAAAAACCCCACAAACCCAACACAAAAGCTCCTGACCAAGACCCATGCTAGCTCTACCCTCCTTGTCCTTAGAATATTGCTCCCAAAAGCAGTTTGCGTAACCCCACCGCAGCATTGCAGAGCTGCGTGGCCCCATCCCATCCATAAAGCACCACTTGTCACAAAGCTAGGAGTTGCTGCTGGAACAGTGTTATCTGAGGGCAGCACGAAAAGAAACTAGGAATCCCTACGTTGTATAAGAATAATTGGGGTTTGATAAACTGATTAGTTTGCTATTTCAGGGATTGCACTAGTTAGGCCAGAATGTACTTCCCAAAGCTTGTTACCATTAGCTTTATTTCTACAAACAGTAGACGGTATCAATATTTTCCCACAACCTAGATTCCACATAATATCTTTCTCCCATAATATCCGAGAAGTACAATAAGAACTTATAGACAAACACCAAATAAAACTATTTTAAACTCTATATCCTTTAAGGCCAGCTATTACTGATAGCTAGAAAAATCCCAAGCCATGTATCTCCCACAGACACATCTCGCCCCCCACCACCTTAATTTAGTAACTCATACTGTAACATCCTTTTTTAATCAATTTAGCAGGTCGCTGAATCTCCTCCATCTGACAGGAAACCCCTTTCTCGAGCAGTGAGTGTGTGACTCCTACCCACCCTATCCATCTGCTAGACCATGTAAATCAAATGGCTGAGGTATACGTGGGCACAGGTGACTTAAGTTCAACAGCTTGTACTCTAGGAGGAGAAATTTGCACTGGCAGAGTCACTTGCATTGTTCCTTTGCCCAACCTGACCAGATTATTACAGGGTTGGGGATCTTACTGGAAATGTGCAAGTGATTTGGGGGTTGGACTAGATGACCTCTAAAGGTCCTTTCCAACCTAAAGCATTCTATGATTCTATGATTCTATGATCCTTTACGAATGGTTTTCCAGTTAAAACGCTCAAATCAGCAAACCTGCGTTTGCAGCAGCAGAAGGATCCTTGTTATTGCTGGCATATGTGGGGAAAAGAAATCAACAGCAATAGTAAAAAACCTAGTTTAAACACTCTTTCCACAATTCCCATTACTATACTATCAGACATGGATGATTAATCTGATTTGGAGCAAGCTAGAATCTTTGTCTGCTTTCTATTCAGTGCTAGTAGTAAAACAACCAGTTATTTCTTCTGTTAACATATGGCAAGACTGTATGTCAGGACTTCAGAATGAACTTTCCTGCCTTACTTTCTTTTTTGCCTTCCACTAATACCTCAAAAGTATTTGAACATGCAGTTTAAGCAATCTCTCCTGTTGTGTTTTCAATTACAGACATGTTAAGTATGTACTTTGAGGCACAGAGTGACCAAAACCAAATTAAATTACATTTTCCCCAATGTCAGTAAGGGCTTTCTTATGTAGGAGTTTCAGGAAAAAAATAGTCTTTGATTATCTATCAGATTCTGCTTAATAATAGCTATGTTCATCTTTATTCCATCTCATCTTATAAATAGCTCCTTACAGAAAGGAGCTTAAGAATAACAACCTGGCGCTCTCCTTACCTCCGTTTATTTTTGTCCATATACTGTTAAGCAAGCTCTTGCCATAAAGGCATGCAAAAGCAAAGTCTTGGCTTTTTTAAATTGTATCTTGCCTTGCTGGCACAGAGAAAAATTAAATTTCATATTCAAAATGTAAATTCCCTAGTACCCAGTAGAGATGGATGAATTTGAAGAGTCAGAAACAGTGGCATTTCCCTTAGCCAATGGCCCTTCCCTCAAATGTTAACATATTTTTTAAAGGCTGGTGTGATATTATATACTTTCCTTGCCACAATGGCCACATAAATATTAAACAAGCAAACGAAAACACACAAAAACCAAAAGTGTAAGTCAGCAGTATACATAGATGAGAGCACCAACTGCTGCACAGTATTATTTTCCATTACCTTATTGTATCACACAACATAACGTCAAAATGATACCCTTGAACAAGACAATGCTGTAAAGCTTATCCTTGTACAGATGGTTGTCATGACCACAATTCAGTAAGGAGGGAAAATTAGATCCCAGGCCGTTTTCTCTGCATTGTTTAAGCATAGGAACAGCAAGGAAGCTCACCTGGGATCTTCCTATCTTAAATCAAGATAAATATGCTACATCTATTTTTACATAAACATAATAATTAGTGAAACAATGCACGTATGCTGCATGTATTGTGGCTCAACTCAGAAAAGAATCTTCCAT
This sequence comes from Balaeniceps rex, assembly GCA_013401315.1. Classification (NCBI taxonomy): domain Eukaryota; kingdom Metazoa; phylum Chordata; class Aves; order Pelecaniformes; family Balaenicipitidae; genus Balaeniceps; species Balaeniceps rex. The sequence continues at coordinate 29,840 of VYZW01010465.1, read as the reverse complement.
TTCAAAATTTATAAAATAGGCAAGTGATGTTATAAGGTACAAAGAATGTTGTATTAATTGTCTTACAACTAGCTAACAATTGCTATCATAAAATTACAGTCGTTATTCTACCCTTACACTAAAGATATAAAAATAGCACTGAAAGTATTTAAAAATAGACATCTTTATTTTTCTAGATAGACAAGAATATGAATAATTTTTCATCCTCATATATCAACACTACAGAGGAAAATAAATTAATATTACTGGCTGTAAGGTAATTGGTCTTCACACAGAAACACTTTTTTTGTAGTACAAGCACTTTACCATTCCCGTCTTTTTTATAGAGGTGTATCTTCTCAGAGATTAGGAGATCCTGAAAAAACCTGTCCTGTACTCCATCATCTTCTTGTGAATGTCGGGCTCTTGCTTGATAAAACTTAAACTGTAAATATCCTTTTAAAGGTGTTCACTATCGTGGTCATTGTTGACCCAATTTAGCCAGTCAAATACTATTTTTTCTGTTAAATTCAGTGTATAGAAAAACAACATATTTGCCCCACTAATCCTAAGCAATTATTCCTTCATTCTTATCTCCTTAATATTTAACACTCTACTGCTTGTAACTTTTGAAGATAGAATATTATGAGAGTATCGCAGTCCTGTTTTTTGACGGTTAGTCTCTAAAGCGCTTCTGCAATACATGCATTAAACAGCAATTCCTGTGTGGGTTAGTATATGATCCATTGGTATCACAACCTTTGAACTAAGCCACGTTTAAACTTGAAAATCATTAGAAGGTTTTTTACCTTCTAAAAAGTAACATTTAGCAATCTAACTCTGTTCTTTAAATCCTTCCCTGGCACTATTACTCAAAGCACCAAAGACTCTTAAAAAAAAACCAGTGTTAGCTCAGCGTCTAATAACACACACTTCAGATGCTTGAAAAAATGTCAAACAAGCTGCAACTTAAAAAGTCCTTAATACTTGATTCACTTAAAATTTTATTCCAGACGTGTAACCCTTCTGAAATTACTTTTAAAACGTAAGTCAGAATTTTGTATGTCTGAGTGGTCTTTGCTAGGTGGATAGGTAGTTCTTCAGGTGCTCTATAGTTCACAATTCGAAGCACTTACAAGCTATTAAATGTTCACATAATTCTAATATAAGACCTTAGTTATTCCTAATTTGCAGTTCATACCCCACCATGGCTGAAATCTCTCTGTTTGCTGGAAGTAGCTGAATACGAAGCAATCCCTCAGCTCACGTATGCATAACAGTGGAAAAAATAAAACTTGTAATAGACTGAGATATTCGAGGACTGAAGTAGTAAGAGCTCGAAACATAGAGTTTCTACATTATTTGCAACATCTTCGAGTATGCTCACTAAAGATTGGGAAAAGCTTTTCTTGTCAGAGAGTATGTGTCTGGCATCTATCTTAGTTATTATTAAATGCTTTTCTTTGTATGTAAAGACAGTGAGCGAGGTCTGAAGGAGAAAAAATAAGTGCTTGACTAGGTTTGGCCTTGCTGAGGGTGCTTATGTATGAGTTACAGTGTTCTTACTGGTGATACTGTCTTTTTGAAGACTTCTGAGCTATGTAGCATTATTTTGGCTCCAGAAAATAGCTGTGAGAGAACTGCAGCTTATTATTATTCTAGCTAGCGGGAATTTTGTGAAGGTATGCAAGCGTAGTCCTGAGTAATCTTTCTTCCTGTCTTTTTCTTGTGAGACCAGTGCATAAAAATATGAGCTCATTACTCAGAGTTGGAATTTAAGAGAGGTTTACTACCCTCTCTGCACTGTCATTCTACTGCTGTGGTCATATAATCACCTTCTTTCAGACAACAAACAGCTGCCAAGACTTGAAATTTTGGTTAATTGCCTGGGTCAGAAAGAGGTTCCGGTTCCCAAACTCCCTGAGAATTCAGTCATGTGCCGGTGTGATGCATTCCATCCCCTACTCTCTAAGCATAGATCTGAAAGCAGTTGCTGAAGCTCTAGTGACTACAGTTAAAACGCATAGTCAGCATTTCAGAGTTAAAGCCTAAGCAAGCGTTTTATTCATTCACTTTAGCTCTGTTCTGCGGATTTGCAAAACTAATTGCAGTCTCAAATATTTTATGTCGTGATGGGTTGTATCATAACTTCTTGAAGACTGTGGCGTCATACGGTTTTATGGCAAGCTTTTGTCCGTCAGCATCTATGCTCCTTTGTGTACTGTAAAAATGTCTGCTAGAGTGGAATTTCCAGCTCTTGTGTGGTTAAATTTTGTAACAGTACAGACCAGACTTACCTCTTAACTCTAAACTGAAGTAAAAAAATGTTTAACGGCCCCTGAGGACACAGTTACATGGCAGAATATTACCGTTTCATCCGCGGTGAAAAATCTGTTCTGGACATCAGTCTGGCCGGAGGGAGAATTAGTACAGCATTCCTTCTGCTCTCCCACCACCTGGAACGCAGTATGGGCCTTCTCACAAGCTTTCAGCAGACCTGCCAAGTCCCACTCCGAAGGAAAGTCCTTCACTTCTCTTCTTTTTTTTTTCCCTAATAGCATCTCTTTATCTGATGAAGATGGAGACAAAACACTTTTGAACAGTCCAGCATGACAGGATCCTGCTGACGCTTACAGATGTTTGCGGTCCGGTAAATTCAGCTGCAGGGGCTGAAGACAAGGCAGTGGCCCTTTCTGTAGCTGCTGCTGGTCCAAGAGGGCTGCACAGAAAGAACCGTAAGTGGTCCCAGGCCAACACGCTACCCGAGTCATCAATTCCATACTTCATTTTTCCACTGCTTATAAGTGATACTGTTGCATTTGTTAACTTTGATATACTTAAGTAAAAGGTGCAACCTAAGTATCATTGTTTTGGCTAATCCAAATATTATAGCTATTGTCCAACAAATATTTTGGTCTTTCCACCTTGACGCCATGTTATCTCAGCCTGAAAGCCCAGATTCTGTTCTAACACAGCGTTGTTTCTCTGCAATCAGCTAAAAAAAAAGATACAGAAACAGGATCAAAATTAATTCTTATTACATCAGTCATTCATTCTCTATTTTGACATCCTTCACACCGGCACTGACATGCCCATCTACACACTCCTGACTCTATCCCTAAAATCTGGGGCTGCCAAGACAGACAATTTTTGTTTCTTTTTTTTTCTTTTTCCCCTTGCTATTTGCTTTTGTGGTGAGTTAAAAACATTAGTTAAATATCAGTGTAAAACCAAAGCAACAGTACATTCACTTGCAACATCATCAGGCTGCAGAAGCATACTGTAAGCCAGATTGTGCCTCAGTAAGCTAGTGAAATTCTTTTATTGTATCAATAGAATAGGAGGAAAAAATGGTCTTATCAACACAGAAGAGCTATATTTCTACTAGGTTAACATAGTTAAAATAGTACCATCTGAAGTTGTCGTAGCATGGATGTAGTTACCAGATCGCTAAACTTCAAGATGGGTTTGGGAGGAGTGGGGGAACGTGGCACATGCGCACAGCCAGCCGAGCGGTCCCCTGCCCTCACTTTTGCAGCCGGGTGGGAGCACAAATTTTGCAAAGCAGCAAATGGGAGCTAAGGGCTGGCAGTCCCGCTGCCTCCCTCCCGACATGCTGCCAGGGCTCTCCTTGCACCCACTTGGGTGCTCCTCTGACGTTACGGTGACCTGCTTCATAGCACTAAGTAGCATAAACTTAACAGCGGTAAATCGTTTTCTGCTGGTTCAGTCCCCTGAGCCTACTCCTGACGGAGGCAGGGGAGGCCTGGGCCCCAGCGAGGGGCTGCGAGTCCGGCTCTTCTCTGCAGCTGTAGCTGAGGGTACAATTTCCTGAGCCAGCCAAACTTGTCTGGCAGCTGCTGCCATCTAAGATTGCACTCACTCCTGCTCAGGGGGCTGCTGCCGTCCTCTGCCATGGTGGCCTGTGGTGGCTGTCCCCTGTGGCAGGAGCCACACAGATGTGGCAGTGTGGTGAACTGCTCCAGCTGAAAAACGTGACTTTTATGCATCTATGTATACATAACACATACATGTATGTATAAAAATGGGTTCGTTTTCCGCTAGATCAGCTAGCAGTAACTTCATGAGTCTAGGAGCTGACGGTATGTACACATTGAGGAGGGAGTGCAGAACCAAGGTAGCAGAAGAGGCGATAAAAATACTCATTTTAGAAAATGGAAATGCAAAGAGAAAAGAATCATAGAATCATAGAATGCTGTGGGTTGGAAGGGACCTTTAGAGGCCATCTAGCCCAACCCCCCTGCAGTGAGCAGGGACATCTTTAACCAGATCAGGTTGCTCAGAGCCCCGTCCAACCTCACCTGGAATGTTTCCAGGGAGGGGGCCTCCACTGCCTCTCTGGGCAACCCCTTCCAGTGCTTCACCACCCTCACTGTAAAAAATTTCTTCCGTATATCCAGCCTAAATCTCCCCTCCTTTAGTTTAAAACCAAAAGGCTTATTTCTTCCTCTGTTCCAGTTATAGAATGAAACATCTACAACAAGCCAACAGGTAAACATAAACTGACCTTCAGTTTGACCCGATGGACTGCCATCTCTCTTTCAGATGGTCAAATGTATGTGCCATGGTCGTGGGCCACTCATGAAGAGACAACTGAAATATTTCCGATTATGGGACAAGTGAGCTGCTTCCTGAGTCAGGAAAGCAGAAGTGTGCCATGCAGGCCTGCCAGGTAGACATGCTGGCCCTCTGAATTCACCGATACTGAAAAGCATCGTGTGATGGCCTCAGCCCAACTGGAATTGAGGACCACATGCCTTCCCAACCCGGGCAGCAGTGGTGGCCGTACAGCGGTCTTGATGGCTCTGCTGTGTGCCATTACAGCAAATCAAAGTCCATTCTCCTGCCCATGAGGAATGCAAAGGGGAATATCCAGACCTGCCATAAGCAGATGTGAAGACAACTTCAGGATGAGAAAGACTGCATTCAAAGAGTTTGCCTACATGAAAACACCCTAAAAACCTGAGACAAATTAAACTTACGAAGACAATGCACAAAAGGGAAAGCGTACTAAGTATGTGTGAGGATTATCTAATTCAGAAGTCAATTTGCTATAGTTTAATTCTCCTTCAAATTACAACTATCTGTGGTCAGTTTGCCTCTCCCAGGACCTTTACCAACTGTCTCGGATTTCTCAGGTAGGAACGATTCTAGAGCCGTACTTGCCAAGGAGTGGAGGAAATGCAGGCAAGCATTAACAAGACACTGTGCTAGCATGCAGGTGGTTGCTAAAAGTAGAACTGATTGTCTTTTACCCTGCCTGGAATTCAGCAAACAGACCAAGAGGTCAAGTAGTGATGGCCTCCAAGGACTTTTTAATTTACTGCAGGTTCTAGGATGTAAAACATCTGTGGCAGTGCTATCATACTAGTAAAGATATAATGCTGTATCAGATTACTGGTGTGATTTAATTACCAGTGGATACCCTGTGGAGAAAAGGGCATCCTTACTTGCTAGACCTGTAAACCCAGGTCTTATTTAAAAACATTTTTAAACAGAAACAGCAAATTTAGTATGAATTAATCACTGGTTGAATATGTAATATTCTTCTGTTTAGAATCCGCCTTGATTCATACATGATGGCTGGGAAGAGGGATGGAAAACAAAGAGATGGAAAAGTTGTGTGGTTTCCACTTTGTTCTGATTTTAAATTATGACAAATTGTAACCATCAATTTCTGACACGTGGGAAATGGTAGTTGTGGTTAGAGTTTGACTTGAAGTAAAACTGGACATAAACCTATATCCTCAGTTGTGTAAATGAGTCCAGGTTCAAACAATACTGTGCAGAAGGGGTTTTATGTGGACAGTTGCAGGATGTGATCAGGAAGCTGGGATAAAACGTAGGTAAAAGGAGGTCAGCTTGGATGCAGCACACAAGTAAGTCTGTTTGTTTGTGTACATAGAGGCAGTCGCAAAACGAGTCGATTGAAAACTCTGCAAATCTCACATCGAAGTTGACCTAAACTATAACGAGTTATTCAGTACATATCTAGACAAAATAGAAAATAAATGTCTGTAGTCATCTGAAATATTTTCAAAGAAATGGCACTACCTGTGTCAAATACAATGACTGCATTGACCAGCTACATGTTAACCCTTATTAGAGGTGTAAAAGTCTAACTGTTCAGTTTACCTCACCCACTACTAATATTTTTGCAGGTATACTCCCAAACCCCAAGCCCAAATTGCTTTTGCGGGTTGGAAACATGGGTTTGTGGATTAAGTCTCCTTTTGTGGAGCTACTTTGTAATACAAAAGATCTAGAAGGGGTCTGATTGCCGACTCGCGCAAAAGAAAATGCTTTATCTGCTACAAATTCTGTCCGGGTGTGATGGTGTTGTCATTTGAATGCTCTGTTTGGAAAGAGGGCTCTGAGCCTACGTACAATGAGAACTCAGGGCATACAAACAGTTGCACTGATCACCATAATAGCACTGAATATATTCAGTTTATCACAAAAGATATGTGTTCAATGTGTTTCTTCTGAGCTAATAAATGCTTTAATTAACTGCAACAGTTTATACATTTAGCCAAATTATAGCTATTTTTAATAGACTTAATTGTATATAAATGCAGCCTTGGTTTCTTTTAAATGAAAGACAAGGAATCAAACAGCGTGATTGCTGATGTAGACTCATGCAGAGCAATCTTAAAATACATCTTTGAGGCCTATGTTCTTACAGATACCATAGTGTCACATAACAAAATTTCCTTAATTGCAGTTCCGCGATACATTTTCTTTAGCAGTCGGGCTGGTTTAAGAAGTTCCCACCATAACCTCCTTCTCAGGCGCCCTCCACGCACCCTTAGTGCAGGCAAAAACTGTTTGTTCAGCTGTGCTGTGAATTTCATCACAGAAACAATCTGGGTTAAAAATAACCTCTAATTAAAAATAATTGAATAATATTGATGGTCTAGGTTATAAAACTGCCTCAAAACAGTTTTATGCAGATTGAGGGGATAAGGAGGGTGGGAGCAGGGATGACTGTGACGCAGAAATAAAATGAGCTGGGAGGGGGCAGGGGAAAAATAAGTTCTGTTGTGAACATCAGTGCTGCTGAAAAAGCACGTGGCAGAACTGGTCAGCGAGAGCTGCAGCACTGCACGGAGCCAGGCTTGCAGAGCCTTGCAAGAACCGGGCATAAACCTAATTTGACAAGATACTTTTATAGTATATTGATATGATGTAGTCAATTTGTGACTGCAGTGATACTTATCTCCGCAAAGTTAAATGAAGCATATAGATAAATATAATACTGTATACTTCATTAGCATAAGCTTGATCATTTACTTAAAGAGTTTGAAACTGTTACTGCTCCAAATTGCCTTTTGTCATTCGATTAGGGAAAAAAACATCTTTAGAAATGCTGTAACCTAGTACTTACTGTGTTGTCATTCATTTATTATTTTGTATAGATGGATCAAAAACATCTGTTCTTCAGAAACATGTACTATTACATAGAGAAGAACTCAAACAATACGTATTAGACTACTGAATTTATCCTGCTTGGGTATTTTTAACTATTTAAGAAAATTTGTGTGTGAATGCCGTTCCATACTTTGCTTAAAACAGCATTTTTGCTTCTAAAAAAATAATTCTAAGTATAAAATAGTTGTACTTTATTCAAGCAATTTTGTTTATAGTGGGAATTGCTGCCAAGTACTGTAGAAATGTAGATGTTGACAAATTTAAAATAATTCAGTTAATACCTTATGCCTGCTGGGATATTTTCTATCAACAATCCCACAGTACTTTCTATAAAGCAGGCTACAGGAATTAATTAATAGACAATCAATAGGGTGCCTACTCAAGGGATCGAAAAAGGCATCTGCTCTGTGCCAGGAATATGACTGGCTGTTTGTTTTGTTGTTTATTTAAAGGGAAGTGAAAACTGTTTTATCTAGAAAAAACAATGGTGAATACTTAAGTAGATCAACTGTACATGTAGTTAGTTAACAGATTGGAATTTAAGCAGTACATTGCTCCTTCCTTTATAAGGGGTGATAAGCTTTTTAAGAAAGTTCACGTATTACAAATTACCTCAGAATTACAGCTTTAATAAGATAATACCAAAGAGGAAAAAAAAAAAAAGGATTTAGACCTAACAAATTTCTAATCCTTACAATTAGAGGTTTCCTAAAAGAAAATATTTCTTTCCTAAAGATTTCTGCTAATTGTTACTGCTTTTCCATGGTGCTGTCAGAATCCTCTAACAATTCAGTACAAAATTTCTGCATTTCGCGTATAGAGATTTCGAATGTAGCAAAACAAGTAAGATGAAGTGTTATGTTTTGAGTAATTTTTGCCAATATCATGAAGACTATTTGATAAGGCATGCCGGTACATTGTATTAATTCTTGCATACAGGGCCAGATTCTCAGCTTTATTAAAGCCTGTGAATTGAAGCAGATTTATTTATGTATGATTTAAGGCCTGAAGGAACGATTAGCTCAGTTCAAATTCCTACATAACACAATGATTCATTCACTCTGCCCAACAAATCACTGGGCTGGAGTATATATTTTAAGGAGACATCCGTTTTAGGGCAGATTCGAAGAGCTTTTCTTCTTACCCCATTTTAAGCAGTTCCTGCTTCTGCCGCTTCTTCCAAATGCCAAGCTATTCCTGCATTTCTGAATATGAAAGTCTTTTGAGTGGCATGCGGAATCAAAACAGAGAACTGATGCGGCTTTTTGCTTTTTCTGGGTTATTTTTAATTTGGGTTCAGCAAACAGTTCACCATTCAGCTACACGAACAGTTGCATGGCAGAAGAGAGAGAACAGCATGGGAGTAGGTGTAAGTAGTAGAGGACAAGAGAGGAGAGGGCTTCCCATAGCAGCTCTGTTATCTGTAGTTGCTCTTCTGCCCGTTTTTCTCCTCCGTACCATAGCTGGCAGAAGGCAGGGCATATCTGTACCTCACTAGCTGAGGTTCACAGTCTAGCATTTTAGTGTGAACTGACGTTCACAGGCAATTAAAGCAAATATGCTAGACTGTGAACTGAAACAGTTCTGTTGTGGAAATGTCCTCCGGCAGAGGGGATGGCAGGACAGCTGGGGGTAGCAATGCATTAAACCATTGCAGCTGTTTTCCTCATTGCGCTTAAGTCAGAGCTCTTAATTAAGTACAACCACGTGTTAAAAAATGTACTACCCTGCTAGGTAATTTGTTCCAATACTAAACTTCCTTAGGAGTTAAAAATTAACATCTTCTTTCTGAATTGAATTCTGCTGATATCTCCTCCTCATCATCAACCTTCTTATGTCAGCATCTACTAACTTCAGTACGGGACTTCAGTATTTAGAACCCAAGTAGGATTTTTGAAAGAGTGTGGGCTCAAGCTTGGATGTTTCCTAGCTCTCTGAGCTACCTGATAAAGTAAGGAGGAAGGTGGAAGTGCTAATTCAGGGTAAGAAGTTTTGGGAAATGGCAGTAGGGCATTAAGAAAATGCCAGCTAGACTATTTATCTTTACGGTAAAGTCCGTAAATAGGAATTAAGATTCTAACATTCCGATTATAAAAATGTTTGGGTTTTTTTAACAGATGACTACCATGAGCATAAGATAAACAGAACAAACAAGTATTTTACTTCAAGTAGCATAGTAGATTATAACTTTGCTTTGCCACTAATTCAAAGAAGGAGACAGCCTGGATAATTAAGCGAAATAACCATGTTGAAAGCTGGGTACATTTTAAAAATCATTAGGCAAAAATCAGTTGTCTGAAAATGATAAATTTATTTCCAAACCAGAAATAGATTAATGCTAGCAAGTGTATTCTGACCATGCATTTTAACATATAACCTCAATTAATCTTGAGTAAAATTCTTGAACCTCATAACTCCAGCCATTAATAGAGGAAATAGACTTGAAAGTACGTACAAAGAAAACTTACTTTTATTGGTTGATTGAATCTGAACTGCGTTGTCTTTGTGGACTTTGAAACAATGAGAACACCAATGCGAACTGTTGTTTAGCATTTGCTTACAATTGACCATTAATGAGGTAATGACTACCTTCAAATCTTTTCTTCTGAGCAGAGTATTTTTGGAGTTTCCTCAGTCCTCTAACATATAAAGGACTGTAATATATAAAGTGTTCTATTCTGAATTTATGAAGACCTATTTACTCTAAACATGTTACATTATTAAGACCTATTAACTGTAGTATTTTCTAGTACACTTTGAATTTTAAGCAATATACCAGAAAAACCAGTAGCCATTGTGTCTCTCAAAGCAAAGGCTTGTACCCCAAATCAATCAGCATCTCTGAATGTTTAATAATAGTTGGATCTAATCTCAGTCAAGAGCTAGAAATGAGTCACATACATTTATGTAATTTATCTGACTGTATTAAAACATTATTTTTGATATAGATATGTTTAAATAAGACAAAAGTTTCAGCGGTTACAAACAGCCACTTTACTCAGGCGTAAATCCAAGCTACTGATGAAGGGATTTGGACTGTCTCTAACCTAACTCAGAGGAAAAAAATATTAAGATTAGTTTCTAGTTCAGATCGTTGATCTAGTTCTTTATACAGCAACAGAAACAGTTGTGCCAACCCAAGGGAGAAGGTAGGCACCAACCGCAGGAGCGAGAGAAGAAGGTGACACCATCTGCTTCTGCAGCAGGGTGGATTTATGTGAGATTAAAGTGACCGTATAAATACAGCCTTAGAAATGAAACCTGCTGCCTAGAAGAGCCTGTTTCCTCAAATAGATTAATGATTTGTTTATAACAAGTTAAACCACAGGGGAATCCTTAACAGGCTTTGTCTGCTTTCTGGGTAAGAGATGGCTCCACCTATTCATGCACTAGAAGCATGAGCATTTTTAAGAATTTGAATGTGATAGAAAATAATCTATTAGGATAAAATTAAAGTTAACACTGATTAAACCAGAGTTCACAGAAATTTGCAGGAGAGGAAGGAAATAGAATCTCACTCTGAAGAGAACACGAGGGAAAGTTTAGGTCTAAAGGTTGGATGTGTCCCCAGATCTTCATTCTCTTCCACAAAGACAAGCCTAAGGAAGTAGGGTCTGTATAAAAACAGACTCCCAGACAGATCTCTGAGCAAGCACCTTGATAGCCGGGTAATAATAAGAGAGAGAAGCCTCTAAATTTTTGTAGACTTCATTTTAGGAAATGCAGGTGGTTTTATTTTAAATCATTGTCATGTTGTATATTGTGTAAATACATTTATTAAATGTAATTACAAACCAAGGTAACTGGCAAATACTAAGGCATTCCATTCCTGCTGGTTCTGTAGTATTTTAGAACTGTGGTACTGCCCGGGATCACAGAATATTTCTTAGGCATATCCAAAGAATAAAAGCACTAATCCAGGAAGCCATGCTAGGCAGACTGAAAATTGGTAAAGCTGCTGTGAAAAAGAGAAGTCGTGTGATTATTAACGTTAGCCAGAGGCTCCCTGCATATGATACGATGGTGGGGAGAGTGTGTGAACCCTGAGGATTTCCCATGGAGTCTCTTATGATAGCATCCAAGTTAAATCGCTGTGGGTGCAGCTGCTTCAAATAACTGTGTAAGAAGCAAGTCCAGCATTATTGCAATAAGTTAATGTTTAGCTTTTGTTTAATGTTAAACCCCCCGTATTACTTGCTCGAGTAATACAGACTTTCCTTCAAAATAAATTGGATACAATTCGTTATTATATTTAGAAAGGTGCACATTATACTGAGTATCTTGAAGAATTCGGATTCTTCTCTGCAGTTTTCCATTCTCCTCATTAGTCTCATATTTTCATTCATTGTATGTCCAGAATTACTGGACGCTTCAGCACATGTAAGCACTTTTAGGTTTTTCTGAGTTATTCTTACTATGTAATAATCTCCATGTTGTCATAGAACTGAAGGTGAAGGTAAGAAGTTATTATAAAACCACATTTACCTTTTGACGCCATGAGTGACAAACACTGCATTTGTATAATCGGCAGCTGTTTCTATCTTACACACAAACCCTGCGTCACTAGAATAACAACACTCGGTGTTGATATAGCTGGATAGGAAACTTAAATATTAACAGGTAGCAATAAATCAGCATAACTTTTACTGCTTGGGCATTAAGATGTGGCATTGGCATGGGCGTACAACAAAGTTTTGGCATTGGCATGCAAGAATGGATAATGTGTGAACTGCAGAACAGAAAAGCATGTGCGAATGGAAAGGCTGTATCGTAAATAACACATCAGTATGATTTATGTTCTATCTCAGTTGCTTTTCTGCATCTGCCCCCCCCCCAGCCTCTAGAATATTCCTTTGGTTTTGCACACCCACTGAATGCCAAGTCAGTGCATGTTACCTTTTCTGTTACTGTTCTGGCTTACATGGCCGAGCTTTTCATGGGAGTTGCCTCTGCTCAGGCTTAACTGGGAATTCTGTGTTTAACGGGTAGCTGAAAAAGGCTGAAATGGCCGTACTTTTTAGCATTTAGCAAAGCCTGGGCACAAAGAGTACTGGAAAACGAAACACTTCGGTGCTGGAATAAAGCACCTGCTCTCACAGATGACTAAGATCTCATGTACTAAGTGAAAAATATATCCCCTAATGAACATATGCCAGGAACTGTTTGGATCCAGACGTAACAGGAATGAAACATTTAGATCCTTGCCTGCCATATGTGAGACCCACATTTCATGATTACTCCAGCCTGTCATTCCAAGGGTTGGCACAGAGCACTGGATGAAGTCATGGCTTGAGATTATTCAGCAAAACGTTTAAATGTTTGCTCTGTGGTCTCCTCTTGTGTTGCCTTTCCGTTGCATGCCCATAATCTAGCTAAACTTGTGCAAACCACTGAACTGTAGAGGGAGGTGATGCAGAAAGCGCAGCCATCTGGGCCTGCCTGAATAGGAAGAGAAGAAAACACCCTTACTGTGAGAGTTGCTGGCTGTTATTAAAGCCAGGATTGCTTTTACAGGAGTGCCAAATCTTACTAATTAATTTTCAGATTTATACTTCAGAGTGACTCTGGCAGTGATTATATTATTCAAAAAGTGGTCACAGACTGTTCCTGAATCTTAAAGCGCAAGTCTCTTTAAATTCTGCAGAGTTTGAATACTTTGTGAGCTCCTAACATTTGGTTTCCAGATACACATCTTTCCTTAAGAGTAAGCCCTGCCAAAAAAACATAACTTATTCTTACAGTAGTATTTTTGTGATCCGTCTTTTCATCAAAGAAGCCTTCTTTGGTAAGCATTATCGAGCACCAAAAGCTGTAACATGCTACGTTCATCTCCTCATTATTTTTATCCCCACACTGTGGCATAATCTTTTTGCCTGCAAAGTCTCACAGCCAAAAAGCATCCCAACGGGAGACTCCCAGCTTCTGACTTTGACTCTGCTAAACACATTGTGTTAAAAGAAGTCACAATCAAGTCATAAACACAAGAAGGCAGAACAGAAACAAAACTTTGCGTAAGAAAGGACTTTACTTGAAGTTAACAGTGTTCTCACTAATTTCAATCGGGCCGGGACTTCTCGCCAGTGCCGTGAGGCGTTGAGATCCTCTGGTGAAGGAGCTATTGATAATTTTTTCCCTGCTTTGTGAGACTGATGACCCTAATCTGTGTTACTAAGGGCCCAGGCAAACGCTCTCTCCTTATTTTGGAGGAAATAACTCTTTTTTTTTTTTTTTTTTAAGACTGTAACAGGCCCGCAGCTGGTTTTAATACCCTATCCAGTAAATGACGGGAGCCTGTTCGCAATCAATGAGACGCGTTATTTATTAACTGACTTCTTCATAATTGTCCCCAGACAGGGCTCGAGTACTTTCTGCCAGACATGAGCGCTGAGGGGGAACCATTCCTTCCCCTCATGGCCCAGGAGCGGGAAGAGGCAGTGGGACGGCTATGGCGGCTCGACGCCGCTGAGGGGGGGAGAGGGCGGGGCGAGGAGAGGACCCGCCCCGCCCGGCGGGCGGGTCCTCTCCTCGCCCCGCCCTCTCCCCCTCAGCCCCGCCTCGCTCCCTCACAGCCGCCGCGATCGTCCCCGTGAAGCAGAGGGTGGCGGGGCGGGGCGGTGGGTGCCCGCTTGTTTCGCCCGCTGACAGCTGCTGTCGCTCGGCCGGTGCCTGAGGGAGGGCGGCCGCCGGTGCCTGAGGGAGGGCGGCCGCCGCGCTCGCTCCTTCTTCCCTCACCGCCGCCGCGCTTGTGCCGTGCCGACGAGCCGGCGGCGCGGCTGCAGCGGCAGGCGGGGAAGCGCTCCTCAACCGCTCCGCCTCCGATCGCCGCCCGCTGCGGGGATGTGTGATTGCCATGGCGAGGCGGCTCTTCCCGGGGGCCTGGCTCAGGAAACCCCACTACGCGCAGGTAGGCCGGCAGCGAGCCGTCTCCCGCGGCGGGCGGGTCGGGCCGGTGCCAGCACCCTTCCCTTCCCGCTCCCCCCCCCGCCTCCCCCGGCAAAGTTACCTCAGGAGCGGGCGCCCCCCCCAGGGCTCGCCGCTTCTCCCGGCCCGGCGCGGGTGCGGCCGGCGTTCCTTCCCGCTGGCGCCTGGCGGCGGACGGGGCTCGGCTGCGCTGCGCCTGCTGCTCGGCGGCTCGGCCGCCGGGAGGTCGGGGCGTCGGGGCTGAGGCGCTAGCCGCGGCCGGCGGGCCCCTCGGCGTTGGGACGTGGGGCACGGGAGCAGGTGCCCGGCGGCCTCGGGGGCCGCGGTGCCTCTTGCCGCCCCTCCCGCCAGTCGGATCGGGCCTCTCTTGCCGCCTCCGGGGTGCAGCGAGCTCCACGGAGCGCCCTCCCCGAGCGGCCCGCGATGCTCGCCGGCAGGACCTGTTACGCGGCAGCCTGCCCGCCGGCTTCCTCGGCCCCCTCGGGTTCATAGGAGATTTCCAGCTGGTCAGCTACACCCGCGGCATTGCCAGGGCCCGGAGGAACCCTCATGCTTTTCTCCACGTGTCCCTCCTTTACACCTATCGCCGGTGCTGTGGAGTGGACATCCATCCCATCAGAGGATGGACTAGAGCTTGGGTGAGCGGACTCATTTTTTCACGTGTCCTGAAAGAATTAATGTCGGGCACTTTTCTTTTGCTGCCCAGTCGTTAGTTGCTCCATGCATTTGTGTATGCGTTCCTAGACACACTTTTGTATTTACATATGCAGGTACATGTTTGTATTACTTAAGCTATCCGTGTAAGGATGTTTCGTTGAAAGCGCTGGGGCTGTCAAGTAGCAGGAAGTTCAACTGTGAAATGTTAGTCAGTTATGACCCTGTGGTACACTGACGGTTATTCTCTGGGGTTCCTCTTTATCTGTTGCATTATATTTTAATTAAATTGTAACTAAAGTGAGTATTTGTTGAGTTGGAGGGGATAAATATACTACTTCCTTTTCTTATATATGCTGCTTATATGTTCATCATGTGTTGATATCTTATTAACTGCTTTGTGATCGTTGGGTTAAAAAATGTAAACTTCGTCCTGATGCATTTTAAAGTCTCAAATATTTTAATTCCTCCTGTCTGGAACTTTTCTCATCTTACTCTCTTTTTGGAAGTACCTGAAATGGGATGTAACGCTTAAGGAGAAGTGTACGGATATGGGTATAATCTTACCCTCTTTAGTATTTGTTTTATGGTATGTATCTGCAAATCTGGGTCAGTATCACTTGATTTTTAGACCAGAAAAGATTGCTGTGGATCTATTTACTGAAGCAGACACTTGTACAGCCTTTGGATTTCCATAGGAGAAAGCCTCTGATACAAATAAAAATGAATTCATAATCTATATGCTACCTTTCAAATTAGAATTCTCCAAATTGTTTGCCTCCTTTGCCTTGATGATAAGTCTCTCTATGGTCATTATATGGTGATGTCTGATAAGATTTTTCTCCATTCTTCTTCTCAACATTTAGTTTAAGGCCTTTCAAGCAAAATATGTTATTTTAAAATCTGCTGAGAAATAGGAAGGCAGCAAGATCATTTATTAGAAAAGCTAAAGAAGTTAAATATTTGTTTCTATACCAGATTAAAAAAATATTTCTGACTGTGCTTTCTTATATCGGAAGCTGCATTTGAATATTCTACAGATTTGTTT
This sequence comes from Balaeniceps rex, assembly GCA_013401315.1. NCBI lineage: Eukaryota > Metazoa > Chordata > Aves > Pelecaniformes > Balaenicipitidae > Balaeniceps > Balaeniceps rex. Next base: position 13,786 of record VYZW01010465.1, on the reverse strand, counting down.
TAGGAGATCTAATAGTGGTTTTGTGAACATCAACATATTTTTCTGTGTTAGGCAGTGAAGGTATGTTGATATTTGATGCATCCACAGAATGGCAGCAAGCTATCAATATATTGGCTTTTCTTGGCTTTTCTAACTGCATGTTACTGTTGGTGCATGACAAATGCAGTCATGGTTTAACTAGACTAATTGCCAAGTGCTTTATTGAGATTTGTCTCCAAAGAAGCCAGTGCTTTCTAAGTAAATGCTAGACTTTAACTCACTGAGATGTAGCTACGAGCAAGATGGAAAGATTTGTGGAGTATCGGTATGCAATATTTCAAGTAGCACACCAGGGAAGATGGTTGTACAATGCAAGGTATTGCTGAGTGACTTCCAAATTTTGTTGGCCGGTGTTCCAGACTTTTTGAAAACTGTGTTGTGAAGTGAGTTGATAGAACAGCAGGTTTTGCGAGACAGAACTTAATACCTGCTCCAGCTTTCCTGCTGTAATAGGAGCAGGATGCTATGAGTTGTTTTGCAACTGATACTCTGTGGCAAATGTTCTATTAGTATTATTATTTAGCTTTTATGCAGAATGCTAGATCCATAGGTAATCAGTTGTTGATCTTTCTGACTAAGAAGGATGTGCTGCCAAGTAGCAGCTCATGTAAAAGGAACAGGGCAAACTCTTAAGGTATCTTACCTCAGCCCAAAACCTAGTGGTTAGGGACCCACAGAGACAATGTTAAAGTTTCATCACAAAACGGTAACTCTGAAATACAAAATTTTCCCATTGCTTAGACTGCAAATCATGTAACAATAGTAAAACAAATAAAACAACAAAAAAAAACTCAAACCTTACAAACTTTTAAACACTACTAAATACCACCAAAAAAAAAAATCTAATTGTATTTATAGGATTTTACAGTTGGGTGATTAACACTGTTGGGATTTGATTTATGTTTTACAAGGAGAGGTTAGTGTCCCAAATTTGGGAGACATTGTCCTCAAGTTCTTTCTGATAGCTGTAGTTAGCAATTGTATCATGAGGCTGAGGGCAAGCCAGCAGGATTGCGCATGACAATAATCATGTAAAGAACACGTGCGTGCTTGGAAGCTTTCTGGCCTCTGGAGAGTCTGGACCAAGTTTACAGGCTCTTCAGAGATGTCCCATGGACTTCAGTAATGTACAAGAGACTGTCTTTGAAGGGCGAAAGAATAAACAAGTTTTAAAGCCCTACATAACAGAAATTTCCTATATCATCGCTTTCCTCTAAGATTTTAATCTTTTTTGGTTTTGCTTAACCTTTTAAGGGGGAACATGCTGTTTTCCATCTTGGTCATTATCTTATTTTATTTCAAAAGATATCTCCAACTCTGTTTACTCAGTTTGATTACTCAGGATACAAATAATTCAAGACAGTAGCATAATCTTAAGCATGCACTGTCTGCTCTTAAAAATGTGAATGTGTCCGGTACATGGCATCCAAGACAGCGTGGGCTAATATTCTCAGACATCGTGTCAGCCTACCTGAAGTGCATCCTATGATCCATAAACCAACCTGAACAGAGAACAAAACAGGATTTCTAATGTGATCAGCCTACTTTTTTTTTTTTAATCTGTTCTTTCCTACTGTAAATATGTAAAAGAAATGGAGTAAGCAACTCAGATTTGGAGAAGATAGTGCACTGTGGTTATGTGGAATGCTTTGCAGAATTAAGCTCTCTGTACTATTAAAAAAAAGAAACACTTTCATATTCTTTAACCATAAAAATGTTTTAAATGAAAAGTACACTTACCAAAAAACTGGCAAGTTATGTTGCATTTTGATCCGCTGTTCTCCATATGCTTTGGAGTACATCCAGGCTTCAGTTTTGCCAGACATGGTTTTCCAGTTCTCTTCCAGGGGATGAATGTCTAATTATTATTCAATGCACATGACTTAGTAGAATATACAAGTGATGGAAGAAGTCGGCTCTGTAATATCCTTTTAAGCATTACAAGTGCTTTCCTTCATTCTTGCGTTCCCTGGCTCATATTTAAAAGTCTTGATGGAAGAGTGGAGCAGAAAAGAAAAATTGTGTTTCCTGGTTTTGAACACTTTCTTCCTTTTTTGATAATTTCGGAACTCTCAGTCCTTCTGTCACCTTGAATATGTTGTTATTGAAAATGTTTCGTACCAGTTTGTCGTGATTCCAAATTAAGTCTGCCTATATGCATTGCTCCCTAATGCCTGTCTGGGACTTCTTGCTCAGAAGCGTGTTCAAATGATCCGCATAGCATGCGTGCAGTAAGTCCGCTGTATTCAGGGTGCATTAGGGCACATGTGACCTAACCAGGCTCACTAAATCCATGTCCCTGCTGCATTAGTACAGCACGTGCACATCGGTTCTGACACTTCCGAGATGAAGTGGTCTTAAGCGTGTCTACACTCACAGACCGATCTTGGGGAGGAAATGGAAATTTGATAGGGGGAATATGTGGGAAGAAACCAAATAATGATTGGGCCTTTTGCTGATCGTGGTAAGGAAGTCCTTATTAGAAAAGTAATTCCCTTTGAATCAGAGAGTGGAGTCTTGTGGTCTGCTGTAAGCAGATGTATGCTCTTGTCCATGCTCTGAACTGGCAGGACGTAAGTCTCTTGCAAGTCAAAAGCTGCACGAGTGCATTGGCACAGTGCTGAGCCCAAAATAAATCTAGCTTCTCCGGAACTTCCTGCCAAGTGTATGATGTAGTCGGATGGCATTTGGGGAGGATTTTCTGTCCCAAACACATTCTCTTTCTGCCTGAGAAGGAGGACAAATTTGGATAAACCCACGTGTACAGTATTCTCTCCTGCACTATGAATGTGGTCAATACTCTGCAGTGGTCCTGAGGCCTGCAGACCACTGCTGGTCTCTGAGATTGTACTAAATGGTACACATTTAATACGAAATTGCATTAAATAGCACTTTGGTTTAAAGTTTAGTATTATAAAGGTGCATGGAAGGAGTTAGCAAGAAACTTTGAGGAATGAAGAGGGCTGCTTTTCCCAGAAATTTTGGTTCCCAAGCAGTGGGACATGACACACAGCTTTGCCTAAAATGGACAGATTTATTTCTATTGACCCTTCTCAGACTTTACCAGTAGTTTTGTGTGCTATAGTATTTATGTTCTACAATATTAGGGTTATTAGAAATAGTTTAAAAAAAAAAAAAAAGTCTCTAAAGGAAGTCACTGTATCTTATCTTTCAAATACATGAAGGACAATCATTAGCACTTATTTGCTATAGTTCCTGATTTATAGGAGCTTCCTCTTATGTATGTGTGGGGAAATACTGAAGGAAGTTAATTTATTAGAATTTTCAGTAATCCTATTAATAGATGACATTTTGTAGAGAAGAGTCTTGTGACAGGCTTTAGGAAGACCATTGTCATAATTGTCTGTAGAAATGAGGATGTGATAAAACAATTTTTAGTTCTCCCTGTAGGTGTTCTGCAATATTTTATTAAGGACTGGGTAATTAAATAGTTATGAAAGGTTCACTTCTAAAAACAAAAATCAATTTGAAAAAAAGCAAATACTTTTTTTATCTTTCCTATTCAAACTCTGCCCCAAGCATCGTGTTCTCTGCAGACTTATTTTCCAGACTGACTGCAGCTGTGGAATAATAATCCTTCATATATTTTCATTTAATATCTGTAAATGACAGTTGTGTCCTTCTTGTGGTTGCTTGTTCATAATAATCTGCAACCCATGGGTTGGTTTTGGGTTTGTTTTTTTTTTTTTTTTAAAGTTTTATGAGCTGCTGTCTCACACAGACGTTGCTTGAATCATTGAAAACTGCCTGCTATTATGTTTGGTATCCTTTTGTGTTTGTGGGTAGAATTTCACACAATAAAAGAAGTTCTCATGTTACTTTGAATCTCTGAAAGGGTGTGTGATGGGTTAGAGATCCAGATTTGGCTTCTGTGAGCTAGAAAGTCCTGGAAGACATGCTGGCATGTTGAATAAACATACCCAGAAACTCTGTACTGATGCAACTTTTGTCATGGATTGTTTTTATGCGTGGTGTTGGGTATCAAAATGTGGAATGTATTGTGATAGTTTCTGTCAAATCATACTTCTCTTTGGAGAAATAAAACTAAAAATTGCATTTAAGAGAAAGCACTTAAAGTTGCCAGAAGGCTTGGTGCTTATCAGAAGAAAGGAGATGTCTTGCTGTAGCTTCTACCTTGATTCGATTACTTTGTTTTGGGGCAATATCCATTTTATAGCAAAAAAAATATTTCCCCTTATGTTCCTTGTCTCCCAACTTGGATAATAGAACTTAAAGGAAATACTTGGAATGCTTTGTAGAATGCGATATGGGGTAAACTGGGACTTGGACCATACGAATAGATCCCCTATATCCTGCCCCAAAGAAGCTGAGTAAATCTGACATTGAACTTTTATCAGCGTGACTGTAAGTATTGATGTTCATGCATTTCTTTGGCACAGAATTTTAGCATTGCTGAGATGTAAGTTAGGTTCTTTTATATTGCAAGAATAGATATTCTGGATACAGTTTGTTTATAGATAGCAGTCTTGAAGAGGAAAAAAGTAGGAACTGCTATAACTGAATACACTTTGTGTTAACTTGACACCCCCACCCCCACCCCCCGCAAGATTTGCATAGTCTGTCTTGCCCTTGTATTGCAGCCTGCCCTTTTGTGACTAAAAGGAGAAAGTCACAAACTTAAACGTTTCAAATGAATTAAATTATGCCTCTTGGATTGGAAACATTTTTTTTAGCTTATTTTTAACTGGTGCTTTTACTTACTTTCTGAAAGAAATAGTACCTAGACTTATCTGAAGAATGGGACTTACAGGCAAAGTGTTTCCTTCAAGGACATGCAGAGGGTATGTCAAGATATGAGATGACTTCTGGTAGGATTCAAAAAAGTTAATTTGAAGAAACATAAACTTCATAAATGAAAGACACTTGAAAATTAAAGTACATGAGATGATAGAGAAAGCACCCAGCTTCGCGACTGAATTCTTAAATTATGATGATTGTACTATAGTGCTGTTTACTTAAAAAAAGAAAAAAAAAAACCTAAACAACCAAAAAAACCGCATTTCTGGAGAAAGCTTTTATGTGTAGGAATGTCATCTGTCAGCTTTTCCAGCTGCTCTAGGCCAAGTGCTGGAGGGAGAATAGGAGACTACCATTCTTTCTTGCTCTGTATAGTGTACCTCTGCAGGTCTAGGCTGAGTAAAGAGCATGGGAGGTTGGGAAGGAAGGAGGAGGACTTACCTGAAATGCCAAACAAGATCCCATTTTTTTTCTGCTGGCGGCAAATTTAGGTAGAACATCATAAGCTGTTTAAAAACAAATCCTTTTCAGATTGGATGCTCAGGAGTTTTGTTGCTGGAGTTCTCTCTGCGTGTGATGGTTGTGTTTGGGATTTATTTATTTATTTTATGAAATACATGAGGAATCTTTGTCTGAGATTAGGTTCACAACACTACACTGGTGGTATGCATTTAGATGGAAAACAAAATTTCTTAAGTTAGCTCTGTCTGCATGCGAGAAGTTTAAGATGGTTTGAGTCAGCCTTTGCCAATGCAGCCATTCTTATTTCAGCCTGGCACATCTTAATTGTGCTTAGTCAGTAAGGGGGCTAACAGCTGAGCTCTGTGGAGCGTTGCTGGGGTAGTCCAAGGTCCTCCTGTGACCCCATGGTCCGTTAGTTTGCTACACATACAGCTGAAGTGGCAGAGTGAGCATGCACCCATACCTTAGCTACTCCAGCCCATTATTTGTTTGACTACTGGAAACTTCCAGTGAAAATGTTTGGGGTTTTTTTCATGAAGATGATGATTCTCAGAGTATGAGACCTAAGTGTGTTTGCTTCTACAGACCCTGCTGTGTGGTGGTAACCTTTGACAGAGGATTTGGGCAAGGGAGTAGAAGTGGGAATAATGGGCAGCTGTTTGCTCAGTTGACTAGAAGTCAATCCTGACAAAAAGATGAGTACAAAAAACTAATGAACATGCCTTCATTGCATAGTTATCAACAATTGAATATGATCTGATTTTATCAAAATACCATGCTTTAATTACAAATAGCTTTTGTACGTCTCTTCAGATGCTGCTGTATCTCATTGTGCTTGCAAAGGCAAAGAAGGTCATTCTTTCTGTTTGATGCTGTATCTAGTTACAGAAATGTTAGGCCAAAGTAAAAATAGATTAATGACTCGCCTAGTTAGATAATTTCAGGAACTGTACTACAGAGTGCTCATTGGTATTATTACTATGTTGAAACCAGCAAAAAAATTTACACTCTAGGTTATGAAAACATGAGTTTTTAGGTGGTATAAGAACAAATAAAAATAAGTAAATTACTACAGAAGACATTGAACCTGCATGACTATACTATAGTAGTTCTTATGTCTAAGTGCTAAAACCGTTATGTGTCATCTGTCCTTCAATCAGCAGAAAGTATGAAGGTAGCAAAGAAAAAGCACATTGTGTTCTCTAGATGGACTGAGAAAAATCTGTTTGTATGCTCACAACTGATCCAGATCAGGCGATCCCTCAATCCTGTACCATAAATGTTTTTGATCTACTGGTTTGGTTCACCTCTCAGTTCAAAACTGTGTTTCAAGAGACCTCTGCTGGAGGGCTGCCTCAGGGCTGGTAACCTGGGCTTCCTGGGACAGATCTGCTGGGGAAGAATAGATCTCTCTGGTTTTGTTTTAGTTTATTTTGTGTAGTGTGGGTGTAAGAACTAAACTATGCAAAGAATCCATCTGCCCTGCTCACAGCTTTCCTTTGGTTCTGGAAGGGAGAACAGGGAGAGACACACTCTCCTAGTGCTTTGCCATACCATCTCTGCTGGCTTGCCAGAGCTGTGAAAGAAGGATGCTTGCGGACGATAAGTGCATTTTCTACATGGGCAGTAGTTCAGGACAAGGATTCCAAAGTAGGCAAGTTGTGCTGGATAAGCTGAAGAAGTGGATGAGGTACTGAGTAGTGCTAGAAACTTAATCGAGAATGGAAGACAGACAGTGGAGGAAGACTGGAACTGAGGCCAGCGTTGCAGAATCAGATGGAAATAGACTGGAAATAACTGGAAGAAAAAGAATAGCAGATAATGCGTGGTTCAAGAGGGGGGCACTAGGACTGGCTAAGCAAACAGCCTGAGATGGGTACCGGAAAGAAAAAAATAGTAAGTGAAAATTGTAAACGACTAAATAGAGAAAATGGTCTGAAAGAAAGAATAGATGAGGCTGAGTCCACCTGAGCTTGAACTAAGATTTCAGTTTGCTTCTGTAGGGTGTGTGTGGGGGAAGTATTTCTGAAACCATTGGTAAAGTATCAGTTCTCACTTATTGCTGGTTCACGTGTAGGATGACTTCTACTGCTTTTCATCAGTTTGTTCAAGTAGTGTGGTTTGCAAGAAAGTTTGTGATTCTTCATGTTGTAAGCATGTAGGTGTGGTATTTTGTCTTTTTTTAAGCTAGAAAATTGCACTAAAAGTCTTGCAATTCTGTCATTATAGTAGTGTTCTTTCAATGGGAAAGGCTTATGTATGGTATTTCTCTTTTTGATGCTCCCCAGCCCCTTGCTCTCAGTTTTGTTTTCTGGGCCGTTCTGTCCTCCCTACCCCCAGCTTCCTCATACGTTTTTCTAAGCAGTTTCTAAATGTGCTGTAAACCACACAGCGTTATTATTGGTCTCCTTTTGTACTCCATGCAGTTTGTATCCATATTGTGGACTCTATGCTTTAGAGGAAATTACATGTTACTCCAACTAAGGTCTTTGTGGCTCTGAGGAAAATAGCAGAAATTACTCCTGTCTTACAACACTCCCAATAAAATATCATAAAAGAAGAACTGGTTGAAGGAACTATCTGGTCAAGATTTGTCACCAGAATAAAAGCAGTTAGTTGCATCTATCTCTTCTTTTAACTAGGTAGTTTTAAGATCAAGTCGAGTGTGCATGAAGGAGTGAAGGAATAGGGATGCACAGCTGGGGCATGGTGCAGGAACGCTGGGGCATGCCACAGGACCGCAGCTGCATGGGTTGGAATCACCTTTGGGTGCTTTGGAACTGACCTTTCTTGGATTATTTCTTCCAAGAGGAAAGGGTGTAATGCATGCTGTTTGGTTGTAGTATTTTTATAAGTACTCATAAATTCTTGTCAGCTTTTTTTTTTTACTAGAAAGACTACTTATTTACATCAGCTGCAGTTCTGTGTTTTCCCTCCATTTTAAAGCTAGGTAGTATTGTTTATCTTGTCGCTGTCTTCTGGAACCCACTTCCTCCTGCCCCTCCCAGGCCTCCCTCCTTAGCAGCAAAATAATGCTGCGTATGATGAGCTTTCAGTTACCAGCAGTCAAGAAAGTTTTTTATTTTGAATAAAACGTGATCTGAATCAACAACTTGTGGTGAAATATTTATTTGGTTTCTAAATTTGTGTTNTCAAAGCATCTTTATTGGTGGACCATTGATATAGTCTAGCATGACAAGCCTATGTTCCTGTACAGCTCTCTCCTACCTTTCCTTCTCTACTTACATATAAATAAGAGAGTACTCAAGCATTTCATTTATTAAAGTGGCCAAAATCTTAAAGTCTTTTTTTTTTTTTTCTTTTTTCAGTAAGTGTGGGTTTGCGTATTTGTATTCCATATTCCTCTTAACCTATATTTATATTAAAGATGTGTAGGTTCATGAAACTATTAGACATCTACACTGCCACAATCAGCCTTTCAAAATTCTGATAGTACTTCTTAGACAGCATAAACCAAACCTTTACATTATTTAATGATAAACTTTAATATTTAGTCTTATTCGTGGATGTTTAGAGAAGACCAGGGATTCTATAAACATGGTTTACTGTGGGTGGGTACAGTGATTTGGTTTTTAAGTGACTTTTTGGTACGTGACTATGCTATGTATATTACAGACAGGAATATTCATTTTGCTTTCTTCAACAATCTAAAACATGAATGGTTAAAAAAAATTGCTTTGCAGTACATAGTCTTCTTTAAACTGGCTTCACTTGCAGCACTGGCAGTGGAGGAACAAAACTTAAAACCAAGGCAAATAGGTTTAAAATGTTGTTAGTAAAATTACCTCAGAATATTTCTACTGGTTTTGCCAAGGTGCTCTATCCTGCAGTTGTGTTGACACAACTGTTCGTAGGCTTGTCCTGTGAATCAGGTCAACTCCCTGATTTCATCGGTGGTATAGACTCACAAACAGTTCTTTGGGTGTAATTACAACAAAAATGGGCTTCAATACAGAGATATGAAGAAGCAGGCGCAAAGCAATTTGTACCATACTGAACAATTTGTATAGTGAAATTGCAGTCTAAGCAAGTCCAACGATGTGATTGTTCTGTTTCGGTTTTGATTTTCAAAAGCAGAAAAATTTAGAATATGACACTAATGAGTTTTTGACTATAAATATTTACTTATCGGTGAAGTTCCTGTGGCTGTATGACCAGATCATCTTGTGATATTTCAGCTGAAATACAGAAAGTTATAGCTTAGTATATTAAAGAAAATAGAAATCACTTTCTTAAATCTCCAGGGAGGGCAGGGAGGCATGTGATGGAGGCTCATAAAATCATGACAGATGTGGAGAGAGTGGACAGAAATAGATAACTCATCTCTTCCGATACATGAACTAGGGGATCTTGAACAAAGCTAATATGAACCAGATTTAAGCAAAATAAAGTCCAGCCCTGACCCCGGTACAGTGGATAGTAGACCTGTGGAATTAATTGCTAAAGGGTGCTGTGGATGCTAAAAGCTTATGTGGATTTTAAGGAGTCTGGGTAAGTTCATGGAAGATAAATGGTTTGAGATTTACTAAATATAGAATATCACATCTGGCTTAGCAAGCTCTTCTAGAGGAAAATGGGAGCACATTTGGGATAGATATTATATGTTCTCACTCTTCGATGGCATCTATTTATAGCTATTGCTGAAGATCAGGATACTAGTAGAAATGGATCTCATACTGACCCAATACAGCTGCTCTCATGCACTTTCCTCATATACTGTTGCTAAAGCTGATCCTGACTTTCTAATTCTTTTCTAATCCTGATGTGAGTATGAAAATCAAACCGTTTGCACACCAGACTCAGAGGAGGGGAAAAAAAAAAAAGAAAAAGATCAAAACGTGCCTCACAAGGCACTCAGCTCTCCCTCAATACTTAATTTATAAATACTTTTTTTCCTCTGTCCCTAGTGAAAAATGTAACTGTGAGGCCACAGAAACAATAGAAAAGTCTGGTATACAGTTATGGGAAAGACCACTGAAGGTGAGGCTAGTACAGAGGAATTTTAGTTGCATAATTAAATGGTGTCATTTCAAGGAAGGAGTGGGAGACTTCAGCACATGGAACCTGTCCCTGATACCCACCCTGCTCATTGTATATCTATCTTGCATATTTATACATTAACACAGATNCACATATTTTTTTTTTTTTTTTTGACCAGATTCCTGGTCTGTTGGGTTTGTTTTACCAGGAGTGGAACATAAGTAACCGGTCTTAGAGAAAAATGCAAGTAGTTGAGCTCTGACAGTTTATGATTTTGATCAAATTGGTTCTTGCAGCCTGGCTTGCCCTATGAGGGTCTGTCACATTTTATTTTATTTATTTATATCTTAATTTTCCTTCCACCTACATAAGTCAAACTGACCTCCCCTGTCAGTTTTGCTCACTGAAGGAAGCAAATGTTCCATGCAATGCAGTCTGCTTATTTTATCACTGTGGAAGTCAAATTCTTAAAGGTGAAATAGTAAATCATGTTTGTTTCTATCATTGTGACTACTGCTGAATGAATTACAAAGAATATTTTCTCTTTGTGTCCTCTAGGTACGTTTCTCATATATGCGGATGAAGTATCTCTTCATCTCTTGGTTAGTAGTATTTATTGGCAGCTGGGTTATGTATGTTCAGTACTCCACCTACACAGAACTATGCAGAGGACATGACTGTAGGAAAATAATAGTAAGTATATTTAGCATAGCTTTCTTAAGTGTTTGTCCTGACTAATTCCACAGCCAATTCAGTCAGTGCCACATGTAAATTAATCAAATTCTGATATTCCATCGTGTTGAAGTAATATTAC
>VYZW01010452.1:2719-18565 GCA_013401315.1 Balaeniceps rex | reverse complement strand
TTTAGAGAACTCACTAACTATGTTTTGATACACAGGTGGACTAATTAAGCATTGGAGTAGAAAATGCGGGATGCAAAAGACAGATGACCATCGAGCTTAATACTGCAGTACATTGTAGAGAAACTCAGGAATCTAGAAAATGCTAAACTGGTACGTGCTAATTTGCCATACAGTACTACGGTATTTTCAGTTCCGGTATTTGAGAGGAAAAACCCCTGATCTCACCTATCTGCACTTCTGCCCCACCCTTAGACTAGAAGCTTGCAAGAACATTTGTTATATATTACATTACTGAAATAACATGAACTTGTTACTTTGATACCGCTATTAAAGAATTCTATGGTTTTTTGGTAGTGACACTATACCTAGAGCTCTACCTTAGATAATTCCCAGGATGACTGCTACTTTTTAATACAGTCTAGTTGCCCCAAGCTGTAAATATGACCCAAGCGAGCTGAGCTTGTTCAGACTGGCGAAGGGAAGGCATAGAGGGGGATCTAATAGCAACCTTCCAAAACCTAAGAGGAAGGTAATCAAGAAGATGGAGCGAGGCTCTTCACAGCAGTGCACAGTGGGAGGAAGAATGACAGCAGAAGTTTGGACTGGATTGAAAAAAAACTTTTCCATCATGAGGACAGTTAAGCAGTGGAAGAGCTTGCCCAGCAAGGCTGTGCAGTCTTTGTCCTTAGAGGTTTTCAAAACCAGATTGGAAAAAGCCAAGAGCAACCTGGTCTGACCTCCTAGCTTGCCATGCTTTGAGCAGGAGGTTGGACTAGAGACCTCCCGAGGTCCCTTCCAATCTGAACAATTCTGTGATATTAAAAAACATATCATTTTGCACTTTCCGCACATGCCCTGCTTATCGAGTTATTGAGATGATGATATAATGGGTCTTCTTACTTATCTGCAATGCCTTCACCTGCCATCTGCAAACTTTTCTGTTACAATTTTGTTTGCTTTCAGCTTATTCAAAGCTGTTAATTAGTACAGCTCAAAGAATAGGTGCCTGCTGGTCATAACCCGAAGTGCTGGCTCTATGGCTACTATGCTTCACAGTTCTATTTTTAAAACTATTGCTTAGCACATGTTGAAAACAGGCTACCGTGATTTTACATTCCTCGGCTTTCTGAATCAAAATGTCCTACACTACTAGCTGAGACATTTTACAGACCACTTTACACAGCAACATGAGCATGTTTATCAGTGACATATGTAGTCCTATCAAGAGAAGATAAAAATAGGTATCATAACTAATTTTAAAAAAATCAATACTGATTGCCTTACGGTGGATGCTGCTATCACCAGAACACTCAGGCGCACTAGTGAGGTCCAGGAATTAACAGGCAGAAAAATACAGTTCATTGTGACATTGAAAAGGCCAGGACCTGGAACTGCACATTTTCAGCAGCTAGTTCTAACCAGCTTCTTTCTACTTCTTGCTTCTAGAGCACTCAATGTAAATTAGAAAGACTTGGGTTTCTGGAAAAGTTTTTGCTGAAACATGCACACTTAGTCTTGTAACTCTGTTTTCCAAACTCTCCACAACTCAGTCCAAAAAGACTTTTCCGTGACATCACTACGCCATGCTGCTGGGCAGTCCCCTGGACCAAAAAAAAAAAAAAGCCAGCACAGTGTGATGCCACCACTGTAATCCACCAAATATCCTGGGGCATATATCACACTTTCAGTAAATGCCATTTAGACAGACTTAGATTGGTGTGCTTTCTTTACAAATGTAAATCCTCAGGGCTCCATTGGTCCCACTGCAACACTATGTACTAAATATGGCTCCTATCTCAAGTACAAAAGTGTGATAAGACATATTTCTTCACATTCTTTCACTGTGACACAAGTAAAAAAAATTCTAGCTATCTAATCAGGTGCAGGAGAAGTGTAGCAAGATGAGCAGTCAATGGCACTGCATGAAGCACAGCAGAAAGAGCACAAATCACAAAAAGGCAGAACTCGCTAAAGATAAATGGTAAGCGCGTTCCGGCACATTCACCCTAAGTTTAGAGGACACACAAAGTGACTTCAAAGCAGCTGATGTAAATTCACACGCTGCTGGCACGGCCGCTATGACTGCTGGAACGGTGTGTCCAGTTCAAGGGACACCTCAACGAACTGAGGAGGATTTACAGAAAGATGCGGGAACTAAACCCACGCCTTGTAACAAGGATTGAGGGGGCAGCTAGTACACAAACATTCACTTTTAAGCTTTCCTGTGTCTGTAGCTTGTATTTGCCAAAGGCCACAAAGCAGCTTGAAGACAAGTCATGGGCATGATGACTGTTCGAAAGAAATCAAGTATTACTCACTGATTCATCGTCTAGTCTATGAAACAGCTATCATAAGACGAATTGGTCGAGCAGGTCCATCAAATGTCCTTGTGTTTTCTGCCCAAATAATCTGCATACCAGCACTGTGTAGCAACAGAATTAGAAGCAGAAAGCACACCAGGTTGTGTGTTCAGTGTCTTATTTCAAAAAAAGTTTATAGCGAATTACTAGCACTGTAAAAACACAACTGTGACACCTCTTTTATTCCACTTTGACTTGCATTCTGTCTTGGATGACAGACGGAATGAAATACTTTAGAGGAGGCCTTCTGCTGATTTTTAATAGTTAGAAAGCAACAAAAATCATGGTTTAGCTGGCTTTCCAATTCCTACAAAAATTGCTCCATTGTAACTCCTGACAGCTTGTTCCCATATATGTATATATATATATATACAACCTCTGTTCGAATTTTAGCAGATTCTCCATTTTAAATGGTATTCTGCGGCAAGAAAAATTATAGCTCAGTCAAGCATTCGGCACAGAACAGAAGGAAAACTGCCTTTTGCATTTACCATTGTCCTGTCACCTACTTTATCATGCTTGTTTCTGCACATTATTAAAATGGCCAAACAGTTGCTCCAAAGAGAGGATTACCATAGAGAATATAGAACATTTACAACATTCAAATATATTCTGAAATTAACGTCATCACTGAGATCCAGCTTCTGATGCTCCCCATCAAGCTTGCTCCCGTGACAAGATGTAGCTGCTATGAGCCGCTACGTTGCTTCGTCTCAGCATGCCGCACACAGTGTTTTCTTTCCATTCTGCTCCTGCCCGATGCCTCTTCTGGACTTCCGTGCCTGCCAAACTCTACTGTCTCCTGATGATTTCTTTATTTTTTTGGTTATGACCTCCTTTGAATTCCAGTTTTCTTGCATTCTGAATTACGCTGACCATTGTCAGTGATTAATAAATAGATATTGGTGACAATCAAAGGGCCTTTCCACTAAAGCACCCGCACAATCCCTCTGAAATGCTGGGAGGCTACTGGCTGGAACCACGGGGTAAGGAACTGCAAGTTAAAGCTCCCCAAGTTTCCCCAAGGGGAAGAGGAGGTCAAGGTTGATCTTTGTCCTAATTTAATGTCACCACAAAAGGGGTATAATCAATTTCTTATTCCCAGCCATCACCTGCTAAAGGGCATGCCTTAGTATCCCTCCCTGCAGCTATCCTGTATCCTGACACATCCATCCTTCCTGACCAAGCTGGCTTCCTGCCAGCCTCACAATCCACTGGAATGCCCCTAGGAGCTCTCTGATGAGACTGTCTTTTCCGCTATGCCTGCTTGGTTCTTTCATGGCTCCCACTACGGGCAGCCATGGCAAATTTTTCCAAAGCCCTTCATAACCGCCCCAGCCACATCCTCCCACCCACATGCCAAGGGACAGGGCAGCTGTCCCTGGGGCAGGGCAGAGCCAGGGGCCAGACAGGGGAAGCCCCACGCTACCCGCACTATGGGCATGTGGTTGCACTTGGCCCGCACCCTGCCCACGTCACCCACCGCAACGCAGGCACCCCATCCTGCCTGCTGTCGTGCCAGGCCTCACCTTGATCAGCTTGCAGCGGATCTGGGCAGACACCATGTGGCTGTTGCGGAGGTTGCCGACACGGAACATGAGGCAGAGCTTGCCATCCCGCTGCGAGATGACTGCAGCACGGCTGAACATGAGGGTCTCAGCTCGCTTCTTGGGCTGGGACATCTTGATGAACATGCAGCCGATGAGGAACGCATCGACGATGGAGCCCAGCAGTGACTGGAAGAGGAAGAGCACGATACCCTCAGGGCAGCGCTCAGTAATGTAGCGATGCCCGTAGCCAATGGTGGCTTCGGTCTCTATGAAGAAGAGGAAGGCGGAGGGGAAGTTGTACACGTTGGCCACGCACGGACTGTAGGTGTCATCATGGGCCCGGTGCAGGTCACCTCGCAGGTAGGCGATGCCCCACCACATTGATGCCATGACCAGCCAGGCGACTGTGTAGGTCAGCAGGAAGATGAGCAGGTTCCAGCGCCACTTGAGGTCCACCAGTGTGGTGAAGAGATCGGAGAGGTAGCGGCTGCTCTCGCCACCCAGGTTCCCGTGTTGCACGTTGCAGCGCCCGTTCTTGTCCACGAAGCGCTGCCGCTCTCTGCGGGTGCTGCTGTGAGCCGGGCCCACCACCTGGTACTCATCCCCAAACTTCCTGCGCACAGCAGACATGCTGCCGGCCGCCAAGGCCCTCCGCGGGCACGGTGAGGATGCAGCAGGGCAAGGCGGGGGCGCACTGGCCCCCAGGGAATGGGGTGCGCCTGGATGCCTGCAGAGCGGGAGTTAGCCACCGGCAGCGCAGGGAAAGATCGGGCGGAGCAGCCGTGACGAGAGCGAGAGAACACGCCGGAGGGACTGCGCAGCCGGTGGGTGAGCTGGGCCGGTAGGCGGGAGCGGGGCGGAGCTCGCCGGGGACCGGGGTGGAAGGCAGAGCCGGGGTCGGCTGGCTGAGCCCCGCAGGGCGGCCCGTGGGGTCTGGTGGCTGGGGCGGCAGGCCCCGGAGGAAGCAGAGCGGCGAGTGCCGGCCTGGGCACGGTGGCGGGTTTTTGCGCCAAGATGTTCACAGTCAGCGCCTCGCTCGGTGCTCAGAGACCCTCGGGCGAGGACGAGTGGTGACTTTACAAAAGCCGTTTCACCGTAACACCCTGGTAGCGGAGTTCAGGCTGCCGGAGATAAGAATAATAACGTGAGCGGCACCGAGTCACCCGCTGAGACGCCAAGCTGCCGGCAGCACTAGGGATTTTAAAAGGAAATCGTGAGATAGGTCAGCTCTTAACAAAGGAATGTGAAGATGCTGATCCTCGGTCTGCATTTGAAAGAAAACAAGTATTCCAAGTAAACCAGGCCTACTCCACCGGAGTTCCTGCTTACTGCCAAACTAGCAGAGCAGCTGTTCGAAAGACCCTTCCCTAGAAGCATAAGCAATTTCAATGCAGCTTTTGTGCTTCTGATGGACAGAAAAGATGTGAAATCAGCAGCATTAATTGCTAATGGCATTAGAAGCTCAAAGTGGAGCTATGCTACTGATTTCCCCCCCACCCCTTATTATTTTTAATGTTGTTTCTCAAAAATAATCAGTATTTGAATTTAATTCTGTTATATAAGAACAGTATTATCATTCGGGTCAGTCATTTCAACACCTAATTTTCAGCAAAGCATTGTCACTACAAAACCATAGCCCGCAGTTACTGAGTTTTTAGAAATACGTCTGTAATGACTGGCAATTGTGTTTTGCTTGAGTTCTAGACTGGGAACTGAATAAACTATTAGTCTGTCTGAAGTGTAATTTCAGTATTTTCACCAAATGCTAAAGCATAAGCAAGTATTTTTAAGATGTTCACACTATCAGTCTTGACATTACTTCATTAATGCTTTCCAAGAAGGCTCCGTGCCTAGCTGCAGTAGGTGCTTTGTGGTATTTCAGGAGCCATATTTTCCAGAACTCAAGACGATTACAGTTTTCTTCCCTCGAATTTCCTCCCAAATCAAGCACAACATTTTCACCGCAAATATGGAAAGCAAATTATCAGATGGGCTGAACAATTTGAGATTAATTTCACCAGTCAACCAAACTTTATCAAAATATTTCCTTGTCCCCAAGTATTCATTACCAAAAGTGTACTATACTTTTGATATTTCTGCAAAAGAAGGATTACAGCAGTGGAGTCGGTGAGAAGGCATCATCCAAGATGTGGATAAAGCCCTTTCATTTATTTTTTAATGGTCCAACAATAATCGTGTATCTCCAGGCATGTGCCCGCTGGTTGGACAGTTTCTTAATACTCAGAAGGGGGAGACAGTAACAGAAGAGTCTACCTTCTAACTCTACCTTAATTTTTAAAAGCATATATTGTGTCTTTTGGAGGGAGGTTTGCTATCTAATGCACACTGAAGAGAAATTTGATTACCTAGCTGTACAGGACACAAATATCCAGGTTTGGTAATTCCACACTCCTCCTTCCTTGAAGGTTAAGTGGATGATGCCAAGCCTTACCACCAACTGAGAAGTGCTTAATGGCTTTTATCATGTGATTTCACACGTATTTATGCTGCACAGTGGAGTAAGGTGGAAAGAATACGCAGCTAACACCACTGTTTCAGCACAGCCGGTTCAGCACCGTACAGATGCTGCAGTTTGTTGGCTCTCAGCAGGGCTCATTCGTCTGTATGTAGTACCACAGTAATAGTTACACTCCCATTCTGGAGCCAGTTCAGACTTCGCTAGTTGTGCAGCATATGCCTGATATTTAAATCCTACTTTGTGGGGTGACCTGACGCTCTTTTGTTCACAGGAAGAATACTGGGTATGCCCATCACGGGGGCACCTTCCTCTGATTTCCCCCTCCTGATCCTCCTCCCAGGTTGCACATATTAATCATGTGGACACATCCTGACCTTCAACTGTATTAGCTGCTTTCATAATGTCAGGTAGAAAGTAGGAGCCCAAGTCTTCCTGGACAAACTTCTGTGTTGCTTACTGCCAGGGAAGATGGAATTTGTAGATAAAATACAAAGCTAGGAGTGACATGCAGAGTCGCATCTTGGGATAACATACACATGTATCATGCGGCTTGAGTATACATCACTAATGTGCTGGTCTTTCAAAACAGGAGGAGTTGTGTTCCTATTGAAAGAGCAAACTTGCTAAACTCAGTCTGACTGAGAAGAGCCCCACTGCCTGGAAATATCTCTTTCATGACATATTAAAAAAAAAAACCCAAACCTATACCTGACAGTCAGTAGAATCATTTCTGTTCACTGATCTGCTGCAAACAAGTTATTAATTTATGCCTCAAATGTTAGTAAGGACGGCTTGTATGTAAGAACTGCAGT
Organism: Balaeniceps rex; assembly: GCA_013401315.1. Lineage (NCBI taxonomy): Eukaryota > Metazoa > Chordata > Aves > Pelecaniformes > Balaenicipitidae > Balaeniceps > Balaeniceps rex. Next base: position 11,364 of record VYZW01010452.1, on the reverse strand, counting down.
TGGAAGCCTTCATTTGTCAAAAAATAAATGATCTTATAGGATGTTTTTCTTATTTTTTGTTAACTGCATATCAACATACTTCACAAGCAGTGAGAAACTTGAAGTCTTTCAAGGCTAGACTAGATGTAAAAAAATTTCTACAAATGACTGTTCACAAACTGGATAACCCTGACTGCATTTTCCAAATCATTTTGATTTTTGAACGCATTTTGATGGCACGCATAGGAAAGGACGTTATCCATAACTAAAGCGGGTATGATGGAGGCCAGTTCTGTGGACTCCATAGCAATATTTCGGTCTGACTCAGCTGCTGCTGGAAAAAGCAAAATAGCCAATAGAACTCTTCTTTTCCCTTCTCTTCTAATTCTAGCCAAAGGAAAATCTGATTGTGAACTTTGATCTTTTTCAGCCTGTTTTCAGCCTGACACTAGTGTTTGAAAACATAATCATCTGAGGTTCAGAGATTTTTTTATCTCCTAGATTTTAGGCAGGCTTTCCTTCAGAAATGGGAATTTGCATTATTTTATTACAAGCAGACAAAAGACATGCTTTCACCTTGGAAATATTTGCTTACTTTCTGCTTGAAAGGGTAGTTGTCAGGAGAAAGAGCAGTCTTTAAAAGGGCAACACATTCACCTTCAAAATTTTAAGTTCTCCATTTTTGTAAGAAAATAGACAGCTATTCTGCATGACTGACAAATCACAGAAACAGTACCCCACTAGCGAGACGTTTTTTAATAAGGGTTTCTTATCTTCCTGCACAATGCTTCCCTCTAAAAAAATTAGTTACTAAATCTGTAAAATCTGTCCAAAATACAGTGTTGTTTAAAAGAAAACCCTCCAACTGTCATGCAATAAGTCTACAGTATTTCAGAATCATGTTTACATGCAGTGATGCAATCATAGCACAGTAGTGTAAGTTTAAATCTCCTATAACTGCACAGAACTGAAAACTGATTTGTAGGTTTTCGCATTTCATGGGATCTTCCTTCTTTTTATTGTTTCTTTTTTGTTATCTTTTTCTCTTGTAAAATAATAAGTGAAAGTTGCTTCAATAAAAAAAAAAGTCCAGGGATACAAGAAACAGCAATTTGTTTGGTTTTTTTTCTCCTGGTAACTGCAGCAGACTGGTAAAGTATTATTAGCTGTTCTTGTAATTATTAACTCATATTTGAAGAAACCAGCTGATCCTGTATGCATTTAGTAATGTTGCTGCCATCAGATCTGCAAAACCACACTGAGTAAATCCTTAAACCATCTGCAGTGAAGAACTAACTGTAAAGAAGTAGAACAGATGTGACAATTACTTGTGCAACTGTGACTTGACTAAAGAAACTGTATTCATGTATGCATTTTTACAAATGAAATGAAAATTATTTAACAATGATCAAAGCAGCCTGCTGACAAGTCTCCACACGCATTTCTTGATGAATTTTAGAAGTTTTCCTGTACTTTTACAATCACAGCAGCAACTGATGCAGATGGAAGCACTGCTGTTTGTACCCTGGCTCTGAAGAAGGAAAACGTTACTTTCTTTCAAATTATTCTTTGTTCTGAATACTGGGAAGCATTTCTACTTTGTCTTTAATTAACGCCATTTGTCACCGTAATGACATATCACTAATGAATAGCTTTGGAGAAATTATCTAATTATACATTAAATTCTATAAAGCATAAAATTACCATGAATGTTTATATATCAAATATAATATCAAATACTTTGATAAATAGCTTGCCTATTCTTTCCAGAGCAATGTTCTGTGCTGCAGCCTAGCCTTCATATACATATCTATTTTAAAAGGATGTTTTACTCCCAGGAGCTTGACTGACCAAAGTAGCTATACGCCTAAATTATTACTTAGCATTGCATCTGTAAGTGGCTAATAGATTGTCCTATCCGTATTGCTGAGGACTTTTAAGGATTGAAGAGCTAGGGAGAGGACTCTGCAAGCTAAAACTCGTCTGTTCCTAGCCTATCTCCCAAATAATACCATTTTCTTCTGAAAAAAAAAAATGCTACCTCTGTAGCAGACCTTCTGCCATACTGCTGGGATTTTTAACGACCCTCTCTTTTTGCCTCTCCATTGGCTACCCATTTTATTTCATTGAATACAGCTTTTTGTTGTTACCTTTAAGGCCTGGATCGCTTCTTGTGCGTGCCCTGCCAGCTGTCCTATGCCATCAGCCTGCGAGCTTCTGTTCCCTTGACGCCTGGCCACCAAACATCCACCAGCACGATATGCCCCCAAATATTTCTGTACATGCTCCAATGGCGCGTCCCCCCTCGTGGGGTGAATCCCCCTATAAAAAAAAAAAAATCCAGAAAGCCACTGCAGCGTCCTCCTTCAAGTCTCCCAATGCCGCAGCACACCTGACGGCTGCTAGCGAGGGGACTGGGCGGCCACGCTCACCGCCATCGACACTCGCTCCCCAGGAGTGACTTCGGAAAAGGGGGCTCTGGAGCCCAGGTGCCTCAGCGCAGGGCTAGGTCGCGGCAGCGGCCCCGGTCCCTACGGCGCCCGGAGGCCTCCCGAGCTCCCCCGGAGGCGCCTGTGGCCCCTCCCGGGAAAGCCGCGTCCGGCGCCGCCACCTCTGGGGACGAAACTCCGGGCCGGAGCTCGCAGCCGCTAGGCTTGGCGGGGAGCTGCCGCCCCGACTCTATGCTGCGGTTTCGCGGCGAATCCCCAGCAGTGCGCGGCGAATCAGGCGGGATGCGGCCGCGCCCGGCCCCGGGGAGGGAGGGAGGAGGGAGGCGGCGCGTAGGACGGCTCTGAGGGCGCATGAGCGGGGCGGGCAGCGGGCTACAGGGACGCGAGCGCCAGGGAGCGGCTCTGCGGCCTGCCGGGGCAGGCAGCCAGCACCCCGCGGGCCCGGACGTGCGCCCGCACCCGCAGGTAACGGTCGCCCGGCGGCAGCAGCGCTCCCGAAGCACGGTGCGGCTCTGTACCTGCAGCGGCGGCCAGGGCGACGCCATTTTGCAGCTGGGCGGGGCGGGGCCGGGCCGGGCCGAGCTCTGACGCTGCCTTCGAGGCGCGGGCCCCGGCGTGGCGGCAGCCCGCGGGTCCGCTGGGGTTTTCCTGGCGGGCTCCGGCGGAGGCCCTGGCGGAAGCCCTGCGGAGGCCCGTGGGTGGCGGAGATGGGGCCGGAGAGGCGCTCGCAGAGCCCGGCCTCGCGGCTGGGGAAGCAGGTCTGGAAGAGGACGTCTCGCTGCCGGCAGGCGGGAGGTCCGGTCCGGGGCGTAACCTCGCTCCATACCGCTGGGCCGTGAGGAGGGTCGGCCGCGCTAGCCTTGCCGCCGGCAGAGTCATCGGTGCCCGGGCTCGGCGGAGCGGATGGAAAGCTCTCTGCGGGGCGGGAGAGCCCTACCCGGCGGTGCCGGGGGAGCTGGTCCGCCTCGCCGTGCTCCGCCCCTCGGGTTCCCGCCAAGCCCCCGGGTCGCCTGAGGCCGCCCGGCTGAGTCCGGGCCGCGCCGGCGTCTGGTGCCGGGCGAGGGGCCGTGGTGTTCCGCGCCTGCTGTGGGGGTTCGGAGGAAGAGCCAGTCCCCGTGGTGCCGAACGGGGAAGGATGTGCGGTTTTCTCCCGTTCAGCCATCGGAGCGCTCTTTTAGTGCTAAAGTAGGTATAGTACCCAGCAAAAGGGTAGTTCAGTCAGATTTGGATGCTTTTTGTACACACAAGCAAAGTGAGGGGAAATCCTGTGTTACAGCTATCCGCTATGATCGTATTAGCATGCAGATGCATTTTCTGACCGAATCACTGGGGTGATCTGCTCCTGCAAAGATGTTAAGATGCAACTGCTTTCTGAAATGAGATCTTCTGCCGCTTTGACGGATACATCTGTATTACAGAAGCTTTATGTTGTATTAGGCTGTGTACCACACTAGCTTTATTTTCCAAGTTAATGGGGATATGCCAAAGCATATTGGGCCTCTGTTTAATCCCCTTGTTTGACCCCGTGTACAGCATCAGTTCAGTTTATTTAGCCCTTTCCAAATATCAACAGTCCTTTACTAGGCAAGGAAGGTGGCTCAAACGTTCTGTCTCGGGAACAGCTGGGCAAGGATATATGTGAAAAATGAATTACAGTTTAGGGTAGATATTTTTAAAGAGGAAAAGTGTATTTGAGCCTATTCATACTACAGTGATGAAAGGGCAGATTCATGGTTTTGAGCCCCTCTTGCAAAATACCACATGCTGGGGCTCAATTTAACACCTTGAAGCCAGCCCTGAGTATCGACATGGAGCATGCTGGTGACAAATTATTGGATACAGAATGGTTTTCATTCTTCTGACTTCTCTTTCCAATCAGTCCTGGCTAACGGGATTTTTACACAACATAGGAAATACCTCTGGGGGAAGCCTCCATTTTGATTGCTGTGCCTAATTCGTCTAATTCTGGTGCTCCTGAGTTTGCTGTCAGGTTTTTGAGATGTTAAAACACATGTTTTCCAGATTGCTGTGTAGGATGCTTTTTTTGCTAAGAGTCTGGAAAATAATTCGCATTTTCTTGGGTTTTGGTGCTACATAAGTTTGACTGTGGGAAGCACACATTCTTACAAAGACAGAGCATGCAATTAAAGTTCCCTTTCTTGATCATTAGAGATTTTAAATGCATGTCAAATGAAATGCCATAGTCAAGGAACCAGAGCGGTTGAATGAATTGCCTACACATTTCTTTTGGCACGAAGTTTGTGGAGGGGTGTGTGAAATGTTTATTTCTTCAAAGCAATAGGTAACAAAAATGCTTTTGAAAGTTAATTAAATAAATGTGTAGTATATGTAACACACTTCAGTACGATCCATGGATTAGAGTGAAATTTCAACACTCTTTCAGTTCACTTGCTTAGCGAACTCAGTTACGTTTTGATACCCAGGTGGGCTAATTAAGCATAGCAGTAGAAAATACAGGGTGCAAAACACAGGTGACTATTGAGCTTAATATTTCAGTACATTGTAGAGAAACTCAGGAATCTAGAAAATGCTGAACTGGTATATGCTAATTTGCCATGCAGTGCTACAGTATTTTCAGGCAGCTAATCAAAATAGAGTTGAACCAGAAAACCATCAAACTTGTGTCATGCGATCGAAATACCAGAGATTTATCTACAAATAGAAACACAAGGAGCATCCTTTATTGCATTTAGCAAAGAGCTGGAGTATCCCACATTTCTTTCTAATCCTTTTTGCGTGCTGTTATGGCTGTTTATTTTTCTGCAAGCATTAGTCTGATGAATTTTGTGAGCGTGAACGAGATTTTAAATGCCCTGGAACACACAAAGTGTTTCATCCTGGACTGGCGCTTGTAAGCATAGATGCAGTTTTGCAGTTTGAAATGAAATCGCTCTGGAGTCATTTGCTCTGAGTGACAAGAAAAATCCATGATGAAAGCATCTAATGGAATTTTTGAGCAATGGAAGTAGCCTTATTTGTTGTAGCAATCTTAGTACCCATGACCAAGGTTGATGGAGTAATGCTCCTACTAGCTTTAATAAGTTGCATGTAACTGTGGCGTGGTCTGTATCAGAATGCCAGGGGGATGTAGATTCCTTTGAGGTGTACTTTTAAGATGCCGCCCAACATCTCGTCATGACGGCGTCTTCCTGCATGCTCTATTTCTGTGCGTATGGTGTTTATTGGTGCTTTTAGGCATGCATTCTGCGGTGTGCTTTTTTCTTTTCTGTCTTTTCAGTTACTTAGGCCTTCTAAAACTGTCTATCTTGAGAACAGAATAGGGAAGCATCTGCTCTCATCAGCATCAGCTTTATCCAAGATACCATATGGTTATTATATAACGTAATATTTTTCGTGTTGTTACTTGTGTAGCAGAGTAACTGCAGGACTCTGCCTGATTCAGATTAAACTGAACACTTGAGAGAAAGATGTACTAGGAATTTACTATTTTTACATGACTGCCATTTTTCTCGCATGCTTGAGCTTAGGTATTATCTTTGCTCATTTCAGGACTGCCTCTGAATCGCAGTCCAGAAAGAAGAAACAATCGTGTTGATTTAAGTTGAACGTTTGCCTCTAAGATTAAGAACAAAGCCATGCCAGTGCTTTCGGAAGACTCAGGTAATAATCTGCATGCTTTCAACAGACCAGTGACTGAAATCTTAGTGTATGTGTTTCACACAGGAAATTAATTCAAATTGGAGTTAAATAAAATAGAATTACGATGGTTCAACTAGATTTCCTAGCAATTACCTAAAAGAAAATGAGGAAGGTGGAGTATAAATGTGGAAATGAATAAAGTTAGTCAGATTTCAGGAAACACCTTGTTTCATAAGAACCCTAGAGCCCTTGAATATATGCTGGTAGACAGGTTCCTATGGACAAACTTGGACCTCTCAGTGTAACACTGGCTTCTATGCATGCTTATTAAAGATCAGCCCTTATATCTCTGCTGCTTGCTGTGCCACTTCTTAATATTTTCTGAATAGGTGTTGGTATGCTTTGTTAATATTCTTCCTTTTGATTTAAAAAACAGTGATTCCATTCAAGGCTTGCTAACCAGCTTCTCCAGTATGCTACCCAGGGTGAAGTCATGTATGCTAATGATATTGAGTTTTAAAGCAGAAGTGAGTTTGCGTCTCCTGGATCCAAATGCACTCTAAAGAGCATGGAGAAAATAGGCAAAGCAGCAGATTTTAGCCGCCCCTTTTTTGGGGGGGGGGGTGTTTTGTTTTCCCAGTCATGGTCCACCAGGAAAAACCTAACATTTGTCTGGCCCTGTGCAGTGCAAAATTGGGATATTGCTGATTTAAGCACTTTTTAGAAAACTAGCTACGAGCTTTGCTTCCACTGTAGCGGAAATCTACACCAGTCCTTTCCTCCTCTGGTCAGACCTGACTTCTACCAGGTGCCTCAGAGGTAGAAAGGACAAGATAACACTTGTAAGCAAAGTTGCTGGTAGCTGTGCAGCAAAGGAGGTAGTTCAGTCATTTTGCAAGTCTGCTGTGGCACTCTTAAAGGTTGTTAGAGGGCTGGCTGTTCTAGAAACAAAGGGTAATTAACATGAAGGGGGAAACTTCAAAAGTAATGTCTTTAAAATATATATTGCTTTGGTAGCTTTTGCCTTAATATGATATGTTATATCTTCACTTTGCCTCTTAAGAAGGGAGCATTACAAAATGAGGGGAAGATAAGCACAAATCTCTCTGCAAACTTAATGATCACCAAAATGGTACCCAAGTAAACGTAGTTGATGTTAAGTCTGCAATAGAAGTTCCCATGAGACATGCGATCTACAAAGCTTTTGTTCTGTCTTGAATTTAAATTTAGGATTGCATGAAACTTTGGCCCTTTTGACATCTCAACTAAGACCTGATTCAAATCATAAAGAGGAAATGGGATTCCTTAGGGATGTCTTCAGTGAAAAGAGTCTCAGCTACCTGATGAAGGTAAAAGTTCATTTATGAACGTACATTTTTCTTACAGGTTACTTATTCTCTGTTCCCTTGATTTATCAACTTTTACTTTGCCAAAGCTTTTTTTTTTGTGTGTAGAATTCTATACTGACCAAAGCATACATTTATTTAAGCACAAACATTAAGAACATTCGTTGCCAATTAACATATTTTGTTCAGAAAAAACATTTCTGCCTTGATTGCCAAAATGCAGATACAATGCCCTGTAGCTAAAAAGTGGTGTGAGATGGCTTCATTTTTTCCATTTTGCTGCTGAAGTCTGAACAGATTTTCTGGCTGTCAGTGAAACTAGCATGAGCAAAAAGAAAACTAAAAGACTTCTAGCCAAAATAAAAATAACCCCAAGAGAGGTTATTTTTCTGACACTTATCTCAGAAAAATTATATTCCTTAAATATAAAAATATTCCAGTGTAGGTATATTTAGGAAGTTTTGTATCTCTCTGTAGTGATATACCTGAATAATCTTTTTCAGATTCATGAAAAACTCCGTCATTATGAAAGACAGAGTCCAACTCCTGTTTTACATAGTGCAGCAGGATTAGTTGAAGATGTGAGTAAAAATTCTTGTCTCCTTATTTTCCTATTATTTAAGCCTGCTTTTCTAGCAAATCAAAGCTTTGCAATTGTGCTATATGTGTACATATTCCCCAACTGTTTTTGGAATCTGTTGGCTAGTTTCACTCATGATTGACCAAGGAAATGAGAGCTTAAAAATACCATGTCATTAAATGTCCAGTCAAGACAGACACAGGCACGTAGAAGAGAAGGATGATATTAATGGCCTTCACGAGGGAGAGGCTGCAAAAAGCGTTCAGTCCTTTCTTGACAATAGACTATGCCAACTAAGCATTCAGTCTTAAGGACTTAAATCCATTACAACCCAAGCAGCGTTGCTATTCACATAGAATGGTTTGGGTTGGAAGGGACCTTGAAAGATCATCTAGTCTAACCACCCTGCCATGGGCAGGGCCACCTTTCACTAGATCGGGTTGCTCAAAGCCCTGTCTAGCTCATCTTTGAACTTTTCCAGTGGTGGGGCCATCCACAACTTCTCGGGCAACCTGTTCCAGCATCTCACCACCCTCGTCATAAAAAATTTCTTCCTTATATCCAATCTAAATCTGCCCTCTTTCGGTTTAAAACTGCTGCCCCTTGTCCTGTCACTACAGGCCTTGATAAAGAGCTTTTCTCCATCTTTCTTTTAAGCCCCCTTTATAT
>VYZW01010446.1:6857-21833 GCA_013401315.1 Balaeniceps rex | reverse complement strand
CTCTAGCCTTCTTGCCAGCCATGCAAAAAACCAATAATAATAAATAAAAAGTTATTCTTTTCCCTTGAAGAAAATAAAGCTGAAGTTACATGAAGCATAAATGTTTGCTGTGTAGATTATAAACAGGTATTCAACCATATAATTTAAAGTAGTGCCATTGACTTCAGTGCCATGACACTGCCTTGTGCTGGTAAAAGGTCTGGCATGGAACAGCTCAAGCTGTTATTGTCTGAGTGTGCAGGCTAAGGGACAGCCATGAAAACTGGGGCCTCACTTTATTTTGTGCAGTGGAATCAAAGACCACATTTCTATCCAGGTTCCAGAGTCTGATGCCTGTATTTTAGTTCTTTTTCTTTCTCAAGGAAGTACAAAAACAAAAGGATGCAGATAAAACTGTATTGTGTTAACCTGCATGTATGTGGCAATAAGGCTGAGGATTTACATAGAGCCGCAGGGACAAAATAGACAAGAGCATGAAAGACTGGGTACCATTTGCAGCTGGAGAACTGGGACACAGACAGATCAGTGGTGGTATTCATTTGATCTACCTTTAGGTCCATACAGTGTAGGCTTCCACTTCTCAGCTCCCTTCATAGTTAATGGAGAGGTAGGAAAGACAGATGGTGAGTTTTAGGGCATGACTCACGTTGGCCTTGAGCAGGTACCTGTGTTTAGTTGGATGAATTGCACTCTAGACTGGTGAGGCTCTTGGTCCCATCCCCAATGGCTGTGAAGAGAGCCATGGATGAGTCCTGCACAGGCTGTACAGTCTCATTGCTGACAGTTAATTACATTGGCTAATACAGTCAGTGACCTGTTCAGTGTTTCAGTGGCAGAGACAGGAGAAGAGCTCAGGTCTTGTGAATTTGAGTCTTGTGTTTATCCTTCAGCCACTTCAACAATGGGGCAATATTTTTCGGGTTTAGAGCAGTGGATATAACATTTTTCCTATACAGATGCATAGCTTTGGCTTTTTTCCCCATTTCTGTTGCTTTCAACCTAAATTAATGAGGTTTAATTTGCAGGCAGGCACTGCGAAAGCAATAGAAAAACAACAGTGGCCTCAGAAGCCAGGTACCCCATTAGCGTAAGGGCTGAAACATCTCCACTGGCCCTACTGGGCTGGGGGGCCATGGACGTGACTTGGAAAGGACGGATTCCTAGAGGGCTGTGCAGAGGGTTTCTCACCTGATCAATAATTCATTAAGTACAATTTGTAAATAACTGAGTGGAAAATATCCTTTCTTTTCTTGTAATCACTCCAACTAATCTGCTGATCCAGAGAACAGACAGCTTGCCAGGAAATGTTATCTCACACTCCTCCTGTGTAGGAGGAAGAGGTCAGGCTTCTTTTTCAAGCCTCACCTCACAGACTTTGGATGGATTTTGGTCCAGGAGGTGTTGCCTGAGCTATTCATTTGTCTCCAACCACAGCCTGATCTCCTTGGCAAACTGCTCCCAAATCACTGTCCTGGGTATTGTGCATCTTTTTTTATATCTCAGCTCTTAACTCTTGTATAGAGCCCTGTAGATACATCATATTCAAACCAATGCAACCATGGGTGAGGTATTAACAGGTGGAAAATTCAAATATGGTGAGGGAACAGTCTGTTCAGTGTAGTTGATTAGGGTGTACTCTGCCACCAATCCACTCTATGGCCATAGTCACATCTCTTAGCTCCTGTTTCACTTTTCCCTTGCCTCATCTATTTCAGCTATATGTTCTTGGACAACACAGCTCAGCTACCACTACCAGGATGATATTGAAAACATGATCTGCCCCATATTACCCAGAAATAGTATGAGTCCCTTCCTCCTCCACATATGTATGCATTTCCTGCTTAAAATGTCAATATTCTGCAGAAACCCATCTGTTTTCAGACCAGTCTTGTAGGATTTCATTACTGTAGGACAAAAGAGAGGGGGGAAAAACGAACCTTTTGACTCTCCAGCCGGCAAGCTCTAGAAGGAAGGTAGGGATGGGGATTTTGTAGCTCAGTGTTGAAGACAAATGCTCATCTTTTGTCCATTAAGGTGATAGTCCCAACTTAGACCAGAGAAGAGCAGTAGGATCTTCTGGGGAAGATGTCTTTCCCGATATTTATGTGGTTACTTTTTGCCACAAAAGCTCTATAACAGAGCACAACCCAGTTCTTTGGCACGTCAGTACTTCTGGCCCACCAGTGTTACTTCTTGCCCTGCCTTATAAGGAGGGAGATGATTTACATTTGTGTGTGGTAGTGTCTCTCTAACCTGGCATGGCCATAAACAGCAGCCTGTGACATATTCTGCCCTTTCCAAGTCCCTTAAAAGAGCTGGTTTCCTCCTCCATCATTGAGGTCAGACTGGGAAATACAAGTCAGTGTGAAATCTTGTGTCTCATCTTCTGCTACCAAACAGTAAGACTGAACTGTATATAATGTACTTGTGTTTAAATATCTGTGTGTATTTCCATACACATGAGCAAGTGTATAATGATACAGATGAGGCACCGTTTGCCCTTTGGATTCTGGTCTCCTGACCTTCTTTTCCATTCCATTGACCTACAAACACATAGTATTATTTAATTAGAAATGCACAGGGAGAAGACCATTTTCAGCATCAACAATAATACTAACAATATCAACTTGCTTCTTTATTCCCTTTGTTTTCTTGGAGAAGTTAAACTGTAAATTAAGTCTGATTTAGCTTTTCTGAGAAATCTTGCCTCGATGCAGATCTCGCAGTGACCTAAAGCAGCTCACATTGGTTTGAACTCTGCAGCCCCCCCGGTAGAAAATGTTTAATTACCTTTATTTTGCCAAAAGCTGATCTGTTTATCCTGCAGTTCTTGGGGGTCTCTTGGACTCCCTCTGGTGGCTAATCTACTACAATGTGAAAGGAAGGAAAAAAAAAAGTAGTTTACTCGGTGCATTACATCTGGGCGCTGTTTGTGCTGCCGCTGTGGTTTGCATTAATCTCTCTTATTATTTCCTAGGTCTGTGTCATCTTCTCTCTGCCTAGTGCTTTTCAGCTGAAACTCAGTAAGGCCGTGATCAGCTCAAGGTATTTTAATGCCTGGTTAGTGGAAATAACAAACCTAATCCTCGGTTCCCCACGGCATTAAAAAATAAAGAAATAAATGTGAACATGCACACAAACACCCAGGTGTTTGCATCAGTGCCTGGGGAAATCAGCTGGGTAGTAAAGCTGTAAGGTGGGACTCCAAGTTAGCGTTGCCCTACACAATCTCTCACTCACTGCCACTGTCCACAGCAAGGTACTCTTGTGGCTCTAAGGTTTAAACCCCAAATGGAGAGTGTTATCCAGGTACTTAGAAAAGCTGTGAATTAATTTTGAGTAAGGATACAGACAAATACTTTTTTTTCTTGTTTTTATTTTATTTTGCTGAAAGAAAGTTTCTGCATGAAGACGAAAAACAGTGTGTTATTTGCAGCACAGCTGTTTTGCTTTGTTTGATATTTTTCCTTCCTAGTTTTTAAGTCAGCTTTTTCTTTCATTTGTTTGCTTGGTTCATTGTTTTTGTGATTTTTTTGCTTCTGGCTGGTTTCACATGAAACTGGATGCAGTTTTCTGTCAAACCCATCCTGCATTGTGTGGCTGAGCTCAGATGCTGGAGAACCTGGCTTGAACCTAGACTCAAAGCCAGTGTATTCAGAAATAGATTAAAATATTCTGGTGATAACTTCTTTTCTTCAGATCCATGAATGCCAGTTCAGTCTCGTCCATGATAGGAGCCTTTACACATCTCAGAAAATAGAATAAGCTTCCTGGCACAGACACAGATGCAACAGTAAATCTGTTTGCGGTACAGGGACAGCCAAAGACTCCCTCCATGAGCACAGCAAGCTCTCAAGCTGGCTGGAGTAGCTTCATCTGCATCACGGTGAGGATCAGGGATCTTCTACTGGTAGAGTTGTCCACAGAAGTCTGCAGCACAAAGCAAACTTTTTCCACTTGCAGTATACGGGTCCCCCACTCAAGCTGTTTCAGGGGTGGGATTTATTTAAATGTCTAAAAGATAGATGTTTAAATCTGAGTTGATTATCCCCACCCCTTCTGTGGTCAATGGGGGGAGTGAACAGCCTGTCTGTCCTTAAAATAATAATAATCTTAAATGCTTGGGTCCAATAACAATTAATTCAAAATGAATTGTCTGTAATGGGATGACTATCTCAAATTCAGATGGCAAAGGTTTAGATATCTACAGCAGAGTATCTCAGAGGGGTCCAGTGCTTGTATTTAGGAAAAAAGTGACTTCTACTTTTTGGTTCAGGATGAAGCAGAAAGTGTAAAATGCATTTTTCATTAAATCTGCTTTATATTGCCAGAATTTGGCATGATGTGATCCATCCTTGCTTGATGGTATGATCTGGTAAAATAGCATGTGTTCCTGCACGACAGCGTGGAGCAAGGGACCTGCTCAGAATGCAGCTTCCTTGGTGGTCCATTCAGCAAGTCTGTGACAACACTCTATGTGTCAAGGAAGGATAGCAACCTGGTACAAGGGACTGTCGTACCCCACAGGGGACCCTACAGGGGACTTGGGTCTAGGCCCCAGAGTAACTCACTCAGTAACTGACACTTGCAGCACCTTGAATCAGTGCTATAAAAGAGGTCAGGCTAGGCAGTTAATTGTGTGTATATTTCCTTAAAAGAAATGTTTAGAGGTGTGGCTTTTGCATATTGACATCTGTATACAAGTCCATCTGACCTGAGCAATCTGTAACATATTTTGTTACATTAGTGCAAAAATGGCTTTCTTTTTTTTTTCTTTTTCTTTTCCAAAAGCAGGAAAAAAAACACTCTGCAAGTGAAGTTGACATATATTTTAAGTGATCTCTTTTGAGATCAAAACTGCACAAAGACCTTTCTGGAAGGTATTGGGAGATACAGCAATGGCTCGACAGAACTTACAGGCCAGGTGCTGCAGCTTTGTTACGCTGTTGCAGGGAATACTGTTTTCCTCCATTAGTGGAGCTCCTGAAATAGGTCTCCATTAATGTACTTTGGCCTCACTTTGTGGAAGTCGGTGCCATTGCACTGATTCATACCATCTAATGATCCAGTCTACTGGCTGCGCTGAAGATGACTCCTTATGGGCCTGATCCGAAGCTCCTGAAGATGGAGGGAGTCTCTCCATTGACTTCAGTGGGCTTTGAATCAGGCCCTCATTAAGGTGCAGTTCATGACAAGCAAAGCTGGAAATACCCAGCCAGGATCAGCTTTCACTTAATGTGAGCAGGAGCATGTGCAAGATGGGAGGTTGGGACAAGGGTTGAGGTTTGCGCCCTCGATTACCAACGCTGATGATCTGGTGTCCCTTTCTGCTGTTACAGAAAACTCTACAAAGGGGTATCTCGTCTTGAAGGGAATAACCTCCCCCAGGTCAAGGAAGAAACACTGGAGGGAGGGTGGAGAGGCAAGCCTTGCATTCGTAATCTCTATACAGAGAAATGCGTGTCTGTTTAACACAGATTGAACAATTAAAGCATTGGAGTCAGCTGGAAATGCTGCTTGCAGTGGTTCCTGGTCGCTGGCCAGTTGGTGGATTACTAATAGCCAGTGCAGCATGCTGTTTACCACGCACAAGGCTCCCCCCTCACAGAGGGAGGGATAAGGAGGGCCAAGGAACAAACCCAGCTCCCCATACCAAAGATCTGCATAACAATCGTCCAGATATATGGAAATGCCAAAATTGCACATGCAGATGCGATCCCTGGGAGCAGGCCTGGGGAGCGGAGGAAGCCGTACAGAGCAGCCACCCTCTCCACCCCACTGTCTGCTACACGGCAGACCTTGCCTGGTGAATTTTAAAGCATCTGCTGCCTTCAGAGAGGGAGACGTGAGGGGATTATTTTTTTCCCATTTTCATTTGCTTTTTGGTTTCTCTTGAAGGCACTGAAAAAGGTTTGCCTTGATACTTGCTGTCGAGGTCTTCCCAGTGGATTTCCCCCATGGCACATGCCAGCATGTGAGGTGATTTTACATACCTCCCTATTAGCACAATGCAGGGCATCTCTTTGGTGGCTGGGGCTAAATAAAGAATAAGAAGCCCAGTTTTTCCTGCATAGTTATCAAAAAAAAGATGGTGGGCAAAATACCTCTATTTTCAGAGTCATTGGGTGATGCTTGGCTTGTTCTGCTGAGTGAGGGATACAGAGAACACTTTTTCAGTCTGGGAATTACTGACTTAAATTCTGCTATCAGGGAATCAAAATGGTCTATGCTGGCTCGAAGCACAACACCCAGTACCCGTAGGTTGTGGACATTACAGATGTAAGATGACAGCATACTCTCTGTGCAAGGCTCTTAAGATCATTCTTTATCACATTTTCTTTGCGTGGTTTTGCATCCTTACTCCAACTTATGTTGAAATTATCCCTCTATCCCTTCTCTTTTCAGTCACCAAAAGG
Source organism: Balaeniceps rex (assembly GCA_013401315.1). NCBI lineage: Eukaryota > Metazoa > Chordata > Aves > Pelecaniformes > Balaenicipitidae > Balaeniceps > Balaeniceps rex. The sequence goes on along the minus strand of VYZW01010446.1, from coordinate 15,417 downwards.
CTTACCTCTTCCCCAGTCTGGTCAGATCTCACTGGAAATACTTGTCAGGCTTTTAACAGATCTGACTTAATTACAAATCTTTAAGAACCCACCCTAAAGTGAGATGGTCATGGCCTTATACTTTCTTGCATGCATTTCATTACACCTCCTATTATGGAGAGAATTGCAAGGGTCTTTAGATACCTTTAGGATGAGCATCAGTACTGATTTAAGTATCCTATTAATGTGGGATATTTAGAGGTATTTAAATGCATCTTTGGAGAACTGTTTATGTGTATCCCCTATACTCCCAGCCAAAGCAGGATTCACCAGCTCCAGCCAACCTTCTTGTCCCTCTGAGTTGTGTTCATGTGCCGAGAGCCGCAAGCCATCCAGCATCTCAGATAGTTCAGGTGAATGGAAACTACAAGTGTGATTCAACCCCTGGAGATGGAAGAGTCAGGACCTTCCCAAAGATCTCTGTACACTGGTAAATTATGGGCACAGGCTTGAGCACTGACAAGTAGGTGACCCTGCTTGAGCAGAGGGGTTGGACTAGATGACATCCAGGGGTCTCTTCCAACCTCAACCATTCTACGATTGTGTGGCAAGGGTCTGTCCATACTATTTTGCTGTTAGCATGCTCCTTGCCATGTTTCTGGCCCATGTTGATTAGCACTCTGCCACAGTTCCCTGGTACAGTGTAGGGGATAGCACAGACTGTTTCAGGCAAGTGGGACTCAGCCCACCCAGTTTTGGGGAGAAAGTAGAGAATTTAACTACACATGTGCAAGGCTTTCATGCCCGCAGGGTCAAAGAACAGGCCATGGCCTGGTTTAGTTTATTAGCATAGATATATGGGAGCCCAGAAAAGTATATTTGAATGGTTTCTGCTGGCTCATTTCTTCCTAAAGCCAAGAATTCAGATTACAAAAACATACAGGTGGGGGCACAGCCTTGCTGTCAGGAGCATGAAGTCACAGAATGTGGCCCTTGACTTGCACGTAGGCTATGTCACCTCAAGGGTGGTAGAGAAAGTACAGATCAAGACAGACAGTTTTTCACCATTGTTAAAGATTGTTAAAGTCAAGGAATCTGGGGAAAAAGAAACTGTCCTGTAACATACCTTGCAAGGGCAGTGGGAAGCTGGAGACCTCCCATGTGCCTCTGCACAGAGGAGGGCAAAGGAGAGGCTTATCAGGTGCTTGGATTTCTGCTCCTGAAGCGTGTCTCCATAACTCAGCTCCTCTCCCCTGTGCAGCTCTGTCACTCTATACATGCAGATAGAAGCCTGTTTATCCACCGTGTGCCCTTCTCTCCTTCTTTCTGGGGCAAACATATGTGCATTTACATGCTCTGCTTTCCTGCATCCTCCTCACAGCCCCTGCCCTCTCTCACACCCACACACTATAAAAATCTGCCTCGGATCCAGTCAGGAAAAGGTGACTTTTTCCTGCCATCTGGGTGTTCGGTGGCACAGATTCTCTTGGCCTGCCTACACACACTTGCGGGCGCGTTATGCCCTCCTCCTTCCCATTCCTCCTTCTCTCCCCCTCCCACAAGCTGGCAGCAAAAACAAAAGGGAAATCTTCAAAACCACAATGTCAGCTGCCTGTGTCAGTGTGGGTTGAGAGGACAGATCACAGCGCACTCATCTCCCAGTAGGCAAAGGGGACTGTATTTCAATAAATTTACATACTACAGAAGACTGTGTAAGAGATTGCTTTGGGGAGCTCTCTGCCGAGTTGCTTTGGGGATGCTGAGCCCTTGACTTGCTCGGGAAGGGTTTGATGCCACCTGCTCTAAAACTCTCATATTCTCCATATCCTTTTCATTTCAATACCGATGTCCGTTGTTTGCTTCACAGCACGGTTTTGTTTTCTCCCAGTTTGAATGAAAGGCTGTTGATTAATAGATCTGGAAATGTTGGCTGTGGGCATACTTTCAGGGAAGAGCAATGCTAGCTTTCCTCTGTATAGCTTCCGTACACACCTTGCTCCTGACCTGCTTGGGTCTCACAAATCATGACTTGTCTTGAGTGGATCATTGAACCTCTCTGCTTTTCTTTAATCTTTTGCTTCTCTTCTGATTAAATCCAGTGGAAATATTCTAACTTAGAAAAACAATCTGTGAAAAATATAAGTTTTCACTGAAAACAGCATTTATGTGTTCATTTCACTTTTCTTGAACATTATGTATAATTTTTTCCTGTGAAAAGATAATATTGAAACACTTTTTGCAACTGGCTGTTCAGTACAGATTACGTCTTTTTGTTCAGAAGAGAAGTAGAAATTTTCGTTAGACATTTCTGCATTTAAACATTTCTGAATTGTGTATTTCCACAAGACATGAGTTGTTGTTGCTTTTTTTTTTGGCTTCAAGAGAAGGGGCAGCTGTAGAAATAGCAGAATTTCCTGTTTTTTGAATCCTTGTACCCCTCATGAAAGGTTGCTTCCACTAGGAACTTAGCTGGACTGATCATTGGCCTAAATCCCAGCCCAGAGCAGTGCAAAGCATAGGGGCTGCCTTCCAGATGGCTGCTGCTATTGCTTATTGGAGGGGGTCGGTGTGGTTCCCGGAGCTATTGCAGTTAACAACTCCAGGTAGCTCAGAAAAGACCATGACTACGCAGTCTGCTGAAATGTAAGTCACCTCTAGGCATAAGATAGACCTTCTCAGGGCTGCTATGAGCTCAGACTGATGTCATGGAAAAGCCATCCTGCCATACTTTTCAAGCAGATGAAGAGATCTTTTTCCCCTAGTGACTGTCTTGGAATTTAGAGCTGGGAGAAGAAGGTTGGTTTGAGGAACATAAGATAGGAGCTAGTCAACATTTCATACACCCACTGTTGACATGAGAGAAGTGGCTTCAAACTCCCTCTGAGCTTCCTGTGTGGCAAGTCAATTAGCCTCCCTGTGGCTCTGTTCCCAGTCTATACAATGATGATATAGCACACACAGCGGAGCGGTGAAGCAAAAGCGCACAAATGCTGGTGAGACATGCTGTGGGAAAGGGGAGGGATGCATTGCTAAGAGTGGGCAGGGCAAAACAGGGGTGAGTGGCCAAGAACCACGTGAAATCCACCTCCAAACAGAAGTAGCGACCTGCTGCTTCAGCATTTATGTGGCTTTGGAAGTGCATCGTGCGCCCAATCCATGGGAGGGCAAGGCCTGGAGCAGGAGGCTCTGAACCGGGTCATTTTAACACTTCCTGACAGAGGAACACTCATTTAATGCAGAGAGAGAACAGACGAGCAGCCGTGTTCAGAGAGAACCACCGTAATCTATTACGGGGCTTGGGCCACCATTGATCAGTATGGCAAAGTCAATAATAGCTTTTGATTCCAGCATATTAGGCTGACTGTCAGATTCATGTTTATTGGAAGTTTTTATAAATAAGTCAGGCATATGACTCGAAGGAAGGAGAATATGAGTCAAAACTCCAGGTGGAAGACTGATTTTTTTTTCCTCAGGTTTACATTTAAAGAACTGCACAGCTTTTTAAGGAGGAAAAAAACCCCACCTTTCCATATATGGAATAAAATGCAAATAAAAGCCATTAAATTTGTTTTTTTCAGTTAAGGAGATTGAGGATTATCTGAGGGTTAAACTTGTAATGACGAAAGCCTCATAATATACCTATTTTTTTTCCCCTGAAACTTCCATCTCTGTAAATCAGCTGATTCCATTAGTATCTCAAACTCTGCTTGAAAAGAAAGAGATACAAACCCGAAATACTTTGGGCATTCCACATAATATCAAAGAAATTTTGTAACTATAACTTGAATTTATTTTAAATTTCCAGAAACATGAAGACTGTTATATAAATAATAATCCAATTAATAAACTAAAATATGTTTTAAAAGAAGAAATTTACAATCCTTTTTAGATCCATCATATAAGTTTCTATCCCTTAGTTTTAGAACAGTGTAGTTAGCATATTTGGACTGAAAAAAAATATTGTTAAAATACTAAATATGTAAATACTTCAGCTGTTACAGATATTTTAGTGATGGGGGAAAGTGGAAGTACCAAGATAAAAATACAGAACTGCTTGAATTTAATCTCCTCTATCTTTTTTAATCAAGCATGTCCCAAAATACTTCCTGAGAGTTAAGCAACACCGGTACAGCGCCAGTGAATTAAAGAGAAAGGGGAATTATAAAGTATAAGGAAAGGAAAGAAAAAAAGCTATAATAGAAACTAATTGGAGTAGACAAGAAAAAAGGGAGATTTTGCCTGATGTCAGGAAATATAGAATATAGAAACAAGGTCTGAACATAGCAGTGGCAAGATTCTTTTGGAAACCCACACAAAAGGTCTGTCCTGGATGAAACTAAAGTGATAAGAAGAAACAGAGGCAAGTGAGATTTGTATGACTGGCAGAGAAATGCACACAGCAGCATTTTGGTTTTTAGTTCTTATTTTTTAATAATCAATGGAGCTCAGCAAAATGAAATCTCTCCATTAGAAGAGAAAGGCTCTTGAATGAACAAAGAAGTGAGCAAACCTGTTAGAGAATTAGTAAGGCTGTGCGTCAAAGTTCAGCCTCAAAGGAATATGTAAGAAGAGTTACTTGTGTCCTTATCTGAGTCTCCTCTGAGATGTTAGTGCATCCGATGCATTTTAAAATTTGATGGATTTCTGTGGACCTTATCTTCTTTGTTTGCTGGCGCTTTGCCCTTCTGCTTTCCTTTGATCACTGCTGAGGATCAGTTTTGTGTAACGCTACTAGGGCAGAGCGCATTGGCCGCCTTGCTAGTCAATGACGCAGCGAGAGTGGTACAAGGACAATTACATGGACAAGAGTTTTTCAAGAGGTGCTGGATGAACAGGTTTATCATAATTTGTGAACTTTCAGAGAGCCTTGAAATCTTACTGCTCCAGTGCTGTATCCAGCCTTTCAGCATGTAATCCACTAGGTTAATCCATTTTGGTATGATCTGATGCGCATGGAGCTTGAATGGCATCCCAAAGAAAAACAACATGTTCTCCCTACGTGCCAAAGTCAAGGACCTAAGCCTGTTTGGAGTAATATTATCAAGCTGTCCACCCTTCATTCATTCTTATGACAGAGAATGGTTTTCACCAGTACACATTAGCAATGCCTGACTTTACTGATAGATTTTGTAATTTTTTACATGCAAACATTCTGAAAGCTTCAGAAAAAAAGAACTGGGAAGTTTCTAAACTGCTGATTACGGACACGAGAGTGCAGCCAGGGGAAAGATCACTCTGTAATTGCCATGGTTGTTATACACTTTCCCCAAACATCTGTTACAGGTCACTGTCAGAAACAGGTTATTTTGTTACAGACTTTTAGTCTGACCCAGGATGACAGTTTTTACGTTCTGATTAATAGCGTTAATCCAACGTCACCCACACAACTCCTATGAATCCTCTTACCTGTTCTTCAGCTCTTACCTACCAGAACCCCAAGAGTGGGGACACTACAAAGAAAATTCTCCTTTCACTTGCGGTGGGTATCTTCAAATCCAATCCAGTCTAACAGGTTTATCATTCATTCTCCTTTAAGCCTAGCCCTGTCTGTTGTCATTCCCCCTCTCTGATCTGGAGAGTTTTGCTGAAAGGGTGGCCGGTTGAAACCTAGAGTGAGGACCAAGATGGTTGTCATTCCATCAACAGAGGAGTACAGAGAGGCTTGCATAGCATCACAGCACATAGTGTTTTCATTCCCCTGTTGTCATTATAGTACTAGTCAACAGAGGATAATTTTTTTTTTAGAGAAAATGGAGAAATATATTCTTTTTCAGCCTGCCAAACACAGGTACTGAAGACAGGAAAGAGAACACATTCATGACTTTACAATGCTTACAAGGGTACAACATGTATTTTCTTACTGGAATAAAAGTTAAGTTTGCATCCAAGTCTTATTGCTGAATCTTTATCAGGATGTTTTGAAGCATGTGTCTTGTGGACATAAAACTGTGTTCTGTAAAATCGGTGAGGCAAAGTGGCTTAACGCATTTTTGTTTCTTGTGACTCAAACAAAATTGTTCTCTACGTTTGAGGTACATGCATGAACTTGAAGCCAAATCCTTCCTGTGTTAGTCTTTCAAAAAGATTAACAGGAATAGCCTAGGTTCCACACTGTGCTGTAAAACAAGATCTGTGCTTCTTTTGTTTGTTTTAGTTGCAATTCTTTTCTATGTAATATTTTAGTAGAAAGAAGGACTATGAAGTTTTCGATGGTTTTCTCCATGATGTTGGTGAGTTTGATCAGTATATGTTCGTATGTCCTTTCTTCTTCTTTCCAAGTTCTCGAACCGTTTACATGCAGAATGGCTTTTTTAGAGCATTTTTTGTGTGTTTAACATGACCGAGTCTCTGCTTAGGGCCCCCAACTACTAGACTACAGGCAAGAATGAGACAGAGAGAGTCCTTCTCTGTAGTAACTAACTCTCTATATAATAAGCCCCTTGAAAATTCTCCTTGCATACTTACCAACACCCCCGCAGTTACTTAAATGGGCATTATTGGTCACTGGGTCCCAAGGTCATCCAACAGAATGGGGTTGTTAAAAATAGGAATGAGGGTTCAAGGCATAGGGTCAAGAGAGATTAATTGAAAAATCTTCCGCAGGCTGACATCATCTGTGGAATGGCAGTGCCCAGACGCCTCCAGCTGCTGTTGGGTTCCTTGCGAATGTAAATGAATGGCCTCCTTTGTGGCAGTGGGGTGGTTTCCAGGCTGGGTTGTTGATTTTCTTTATGTTCTGTTCCTTTTTTTTTTGTCGTCTCCAGTTCATCTTCTTAAGAAATCTTTCTCTCAGTGTCTTTTAGGCTTCCTTTCTGCCTTGTCCCCAGCTGTAACCTTTGAACTTGTTGGATAGCTTCAATTAAATGTAAAGTTCTGACCAGCTTTATGAAACCAGGCTCCTGATTAGAGGAAATGGTGTTTCTTTTACTACCCCACTTTGTGAAAGGGATGCCTTAGTAGACCATGGAGAATGCCCACTGATGCTCACACTTGAAACAAGATTTCACAAGAAGTCAAAGTGCATTACTTCCCTTGAAGACAGAATTACTCATATTTGGAGGTGGGTGGGTGTTGTTTTTCTTTAACCTATGGAAGAAATTAAAAGCTGTTGCCTAAAAGGGTCCGTAAATCTACTCCTTGTTTCATCAGCGCTCATCTTGTTCCTGTTCTAACCCTCTGAGCTCTACCAGATCATGGCAAAAACTGGGCTCTCAGGGGAGTCTCCATAGGTCAATAAAGATCCCACAGTTGAGGACTAACCACAAGCCCAATCATGGAAAGTCTAGATGCTTTAAGGAGAGTGTCTTCTGCAGGGATCACAACTTGGGATTCATTGATAAATGTGTATAATGAATACGCATCTGACCTAATCACCTAGACTCTGTACACAGTCAGTGGAGAGAAACAGACAATTCCAGAGAGTGATTCTCCTAACATCTACATTTGAATTAAATGGATCGTGCACTAGAATTGACTATTTCTCGTGGGTTGTGAAGGTGACCTAGATGACAATCTCGGATGTAAATGCCAATACTGTAGATGACTAAATCTGTACTGATGAATCTACTCCCAGTGTTCTGATGAAGATATGCCAGTACTGAATTGCTTCTGGCTATTTATGCTTTAGAAGAGCCTGAGATCACAGACTCACATGTCAGGACAACCCCCCTTCCCAAAGTTGTTTTTGTCTGAAGAAACAAGACAAGCAAAAGAACATGCCTGTTCAACAAATGTGGCTTAAGTTATGCGCCTTGCCCTGTGTGACTTTGAAATTTTGGTACAGAATTGGTAATAAGACGGAAGTGTCCTGAATCTTATTCCAGTACCTTACCATTAAAATTAGCTGTTTTCTATAGTTCAGAACATGTTATTTTAGGAGTTTGAAGATCAAAGTCATTTAAATTTGAGGTTGCTCACAGAGCTGGACAGATTTTAGACCATGATGGCTTTAAGAGGTGCTGAATTTGTTCCCTCCACTAGTCAGAGGAGAGTTTTACCAGGGCAGAAGTCACACTGCAAATGCCAAGTTCCCATCTAATTAGGGTATGGTGCTGAATCTGCCAGTCCCAACTTTTATCAGTCACCTCCTCCTGCTCCGATCTTCTGTGGAGGATCACTTCTCTCTTTCGCTTTCTTTTTTAAAGAAAAAATATTATTAGGCTTTGAGGGCCTAAAACTGTTGCTGCCTGCACATTGCTAAAAATAATATAAATCAGTGCCGAGGGACCACTTGTATTTTGACTGCATGAGGAAGTTTAGCAGCAAAAGAAAAAGGGGAAAACTCATCAGTGCATAGATCTCAAAAACTAGGATGCTGTGTCTGCAGCCTCTCAGAAAGTTCAGAAACCCATTAAAAACTTTATTTTTTATTTTCTTTCCCTTGTTTTTTTCTCTCTGGTAAATTATTTTGTCTTACAGCTGTCTTTCACTCTTTTCACCAGGCTTGTAATATAGCAAACAGGACCACCTCACTCTGACTGCTCCTCTGGAAGTAGGTATGACGGAATTGTAGGAACAGAGATGCAGGATTTTAATTCTTCTTTGAACTCTGATTTCACACTCATAGCTTACAATCTTAGGT
>VYZW01010442.1:0-14759 GCA_013401315.1 Balaeniceps rex | reverse complement strand
CTTGTTAATTATTTTTGCTACATAGAAGTGTAGAGTTTCCATGCAAATAGTGATATTTCTGCTGTGTTCTATGCAGAACTGATAGTCTAAGTAAATGAGGCAGGCTAAAGATGGGGTGGGAAAGAGGCATAGTATAGGTCAGTGGCCATGTCTGAACTGCAGCAGGCTGGCACCTGTAAAGAAAAACACATCCCAGCACTGGTCTACTTACTGCATGTTTGAACACAGCCTTTTCACAAGAAAAAAACAAGCAGAGAGCTAGATTAGACAAGAACCACACATTCTAGAAATGATACACATGCTTGCATTGCATCCAGTTGAGGACTATTAAAGAGAANCTCAGAAACAAAATACTATTTCTCAGTAAAACATGTAAGGACTAATCTATATACCACAAATACAAAAGACAATAGATACTCTGCTGTAATCTACATGCGCTTTTAGTACTGTTGTACATAAAAGCTATATAGCGTGTCTGTTAGCATTACTGAGCATGTTAAAGAGAGAATGCACACACCAGTTTAGGAAACTTGGGTAATTCTCTGGTAATGCCAGCAGGCCAAGTTATGTCCTACTACAAGGCATCATGCAGCATGAGGGAGGGGCTGTAAACTGGTTGTAAATTTCAGACCGCAGAGAACTTCCCCAGGGTATAGTGGTGAAATATCAGTACTCTTCATCATCCAAAAATGACAAAAATACATCAATGTGTAAGATGGGACTGGACTTATTCCAGTATTTTTAAGTCAAATGTTCTAGTCAGCAATAACCAAAGAATATGTTAAGACCTATATTTACACAGGACTCTGGTATACATACTTTTTTCTCCAACCTGCTTCCTCCCTTCTCTTTCACCTGCACCTTCATGCTTGTGTCTTTTCATTGTCGAATGTGGCTCTTCTTAGTTTACCAAGTTTTTACTTTAGTCTAGAATTCCCATCAAACCTATGACTCTGTTTCTTTGCTTTACAAAATAGTCTCTTTCCACAGCTGTAGGAAATAAAATAAAATCAAGCTTCTGTGTAGGAAGATTTTTATTTCTTATACTTTACCTCTCAATAGTTTTTGCATTTTAACATTTTGGAAACAAATATAAAACTTGCAGAAGAAACAGACACAATGGTGAGTACTGGTGAGCACAGGGCAGTCATATAGAATAACACAGATCTCCCTTTTAAATCAGGACCATTCAAACCAAATTAGTTTATTTTAATACCTACGCTTAGGGACAAAGAATAAAAGTCATGCCTACTGGCATGTATCCTGTACCCTGGACAGGAATGACATTGAAAGAGAGAGAAGAGATTAACAAGATTCAGTAGCTGCAACTTCCAGTCAGAAAAAGTCAAATCAAAAAGAGCTTTTCCTTTTATTGATAAGGGTGACTAACCACTTGGAACAAATTGACAAAGAAAGTGGCAAGTTCTTCACCCCTTTTTGTCTTAAAATCAAGACACTCTATTGTGCTCGATACGTGGCTTATGGACTGTATTATACAGGTCAGAGTGGATGATCTGATGATCTTTTCTATCTTTAAAAATCTATGAATCTACTAGAAAGTTACAATAGTTAATTGATTTTGGTCCCTTCTACCTGCTGTAGGTATGATTAAGTTAAAAGCAGTGTTAAGTATTCTAGCAGACTGACTCTGTCTTAACCTTTATTTCTTAGCTTGTCAGGTCTCCTTTTTGCCTCCATTTCATCTTTTTCTTGTTGGTTTATAAATATTTGAACCACCCCTCTCATTTCATTCAAATGGAAGAAGTTTGAATTCTAAATCAAATAGGACAAAGCTTTAGTCTAGGATAAATTAACGTACATCCAAAGCACTGTTTTCTGCTTTCCCAGTAAAAAAGATGTCTCTCTTGTCAGCTGTTTTTAACCATTAACAAGGTCAGACCCAGAGCCCCGTTTCTCAGAAAGCAAATATGGCTGTAGTGTGCTTAGCCCCAGCCACAAAATGAAAAGGCAACAGCTTCTGCAAGGTGAACTACCCTACGCTTCCACCATGAGTAAGCACTACCCTCCAACTGTAAGCACTACTAAACTTAAAGTTGATTACAAGGACTGACAAATATAGTGCAGTGTAAGCATTTTAAAAAATTTTTATTTCTTTGCCTATCTAGTTGGTAATCTTTTCTGTGTATCTGAGGAGATATTACCATGGCAGGAGAAACAGGTACTGTCTAGACCCGTTTCCTGCATCTTATAAATATCCATTGTCATGATTCCCAGGAATCATCCTATTGCTTGAGACCAGCTGAAGGTGATCAAACCAAGTTGTAATTCTCGCAGACTTGCACTTGGAGAATGTATTTTTCCAATAGATCATTTCAAAGAAATGCACTAACTTTCTTGAAACACATTTAATATATTTTAAAAATACTTCAGAAATATTCTTACGAACCCAGGTGGCTAATGCAGCTAACAGATGTGCAAATTTTGTCTGGGGATTACAAAAAATACAGTTTATTAAATTGTGTCATATGGCAGATGGGTAGGAGCTCAGTGGAGTATTCGGTTGATTACTCCATAGTTTCTGCAGTCAGAGGAAAAGCTCAAGCCTGCATTTTTGCATACCCACACTTCCTGGGGATTCCACTTTGCGTTTGTTAAAGAAAGGGGATTGAAACTAAACACCTCAGGGCTTTTCCAAGGGTATCTTCTCTGTTTTGATTAATTCCAAACATTGTCTTCTTGTGTCCAGAAAAGAAATGAAATAGGGAGACAAGCCCTTTGGGCTAAACAGCTACTTTCTCTGATAAATGTAGGTTTTATATCTTACTATTTCATCTGCTCTACCTAAACAGCCTTTAAACTTTCTCTATTAGCTGTAATTACATTACAATAGTTATATGAAGGCTTGGACAATGCTTCTGGTTTTAGAACAACTTCCACCATTAAGTGGAAAAGCTCTCACAAATCTAATTTCCTATTCTTAGTTTACAAAGGTCCCTGTGCTGCTTGGTGACTCATAATCTTCATATGAGCTGCAGCAGTCAAGAGACAGAGAAAGCAGTTTTATGTTGAACAAGCAAAACAGTTATCTTAAGACTAACCCACTTTATCCCACTAACATAAATTTTCTGCATTGGTGCTTACACGTGATGTATGAAATCAAAGGATAAAAAAGTAGCAAAAGCCTTTAATATCAAAAATGGCAAATAGCCATCGTAACTTCAAATGTTATAATGACTATGGATACTATTGATTTCAGTCCAAAATAATGTTATGCGTGTTGTCATTGAGAGCTAAATAGGAATATCTGGAAATCACCAAAGTATTTTATGTGAAAAGTTTCCTACCCTTAATAAGGTAATTATTTCTTTTATTATTGCAAGAAAATGATGAAAAGTTGGGTAATATTTTTCTCATCCATTACTTATATATGTTATACAGCAAATGGGACATTACAAATGGAGCTAGTAGGAATATGAGTATAAAAACGGCTGCCATCTTACACTTTCTCTATAAGATCCTGCATTCAATTATCCATCAGTTTGTCAAATTTCAGCTGTAGCAGCTAAAATTGTCCATGTCAGCAAATTCACTTCAGACAGAATTTATTCTGGAAAGTTTCTAAAAAAAAAGTTTCCCATAAAAAATTGTTCTGTCTGTTCCAACAATGGCAGCGAGGGCTAATAATTGGTTTGTTTATGTTACATTGAGACCAAGAGACTGTGGAATAGGACTTTCAATTTATCACTGCTTTTGGCTCAGGAAAATAGCTGTTTCACCAAATGCCTACCAAAAGATGGTCAACTTACTAACCTGTGAAAAAAGTCTTAGTGCCTTTCACATGTTTCCAGTGTTCCTCCCCCTGAAGAGTCTGTGCAAATTGCCTCTGAAATAGATGAGCAGTCTTTTCCTTGAAATTGTTACTCATGACTACTATGGGCAATAGCTCTCTGAGAATGTGCTTTCCAGTGTTTTAAGTGTGGCTGTTGCCGGAGCCCAAGAGAAAGCACAGCAGCCTGCAAGAAGGGGAAACGCAGCCTTACAAGGCAAAAGGTTGTGGCAAGGAGTGTGCTAGGAGAGGGGAATATACAGTGAAACTAGGACAGTGAGGCTGAAAATAGGAGATAGGATACAAAGAGATTAATAAAGGATGCAAAGAGTTGAATAAAGATCTGAAGAAGAGGGTATGGCATTCTGGGTTGTAGACAGAGATCCTCTAGGGAGGCCACAAGAGGACTGGGCAGGGACAAGCTAAAGGGGCAGGGAAGTGTGGGCCCAGATGACGGAGAAGCCTCTCCCCAGGTGCAGAAATGGACCCACAGGTGCCAGAGACACATCAGTCATCAGAGCTTGGAAACCCTCTGCTAAGGTGTGGGGCTCACCCTCCACTGCTACCGGTTCATACAGAGAGTGAAAACACCGTAACTCTTACCAGCTACTCCTCCAGCCACAGCAGCTCTGCTCTGAACATTCAAACCCTGCTCATGTATGGCTCAATATGTTTATAGTTTTCTTTTCTTTCATCACTGTAATCTCACTGCCCTTCATGTTCTGAGTGGTAAAAGGAGAACAATACCACCCTCTCATCTCGCAGGCAGATTGGAAAATGATGTGTTTTCTGCCCTCAGAGCAGGGTCTGAACAGTTGGCAGTAAATAAAGCAGAAGACCACAGGTTGACAGTGAGGCTGGCAGGAAAAATAAATAAGTACTGGCACAGCCTGTTCTTCCCTTCAGTGCACCCAATGAGGCAGGAATCTGTGAAACAGAAAGTAGATGGTTATTCAGTAAAAAGCCATAGGAGGGGAGAGGGCTGTCCACAAAGGCCAGTTTTAACACTGGAGATTTTAACCTCTTGTCCTGTTGTCAGCTGGCAGAGAGAGTTCCTTCAGGAGAGGATTTAGATGCCTTAAAACCAGCTCTATATTCTAGATTTGCTATCCAGACAAGTTTGCCTCTCCCCCTCAACTGAGGAGGTACCCGGGGCAGGTAGCATCTCTGGAGCCGAGCTATGTTTTGTGAATTTTCCTCCGTGCCATACTGCAAGTGTATAAACTCATTCTGCAGGAAAAAAAAAAAAAACAAAACATCAACTATTAAAAATGAGAGGAAAAAAAGATGAGTAACATTAAAATAAATAATGGTTCTTCTGCCATAAATGCTCTGTGAATTTTAATGATACAGGAAGTTTGAAGAGCTGTCTCTGTGTTTCTGGACTCAGCTGGGACAAAAGCATGATTTGAAACAGCATGAAAATTTCCTAAAGGATTGATTTCCAACTGAAAGACTAATTAATTTATTTGCAAAAGAAATCCAGTACTTGATGAAACTTTGGGTAAAACAATAGCATTCTTTTTATATGAGTGTGAATCTTTCTTTAGACACAAAACCATCTTGAAATACAAAACAGTCTTGATTTAGTATTTTGAGAGCCAACGGTGGAAGCTTTCTGAATGTGTTAGAACAGCTTTGTGGAGAGAGCTGAAAGCATCAACCAGACATTTTTCATCTGAAAGCAATTTTCCACATGTGGCTCAGAAGAGAAATGGGAGAGATGCTTGAGACAAAAAGAGACAAACAGCAAGTCAAAGGTTGGCATGACTGACCAAGCAGGGGCTAATCCTGCTACAAGGCAGGTGGCAAAAGGCAAAGCTGCAGCTCTGTAGTTCATGGCAAAGTGTTTGCACTAGGTATGGTGCTAGAGAGGAAACTAGTGGAGAGGCTTTGAAGAGACTGACATAGTCAGATTGACAAATCCACCTAGTTTGCGACATGTAAGCATGCAATACCCACTTCTCACAGGTTTTTACCAGTGTAGGGCAAAAACTCTTTGCACAATTACATTCAGTGGAGATATTGTTGTACTGCTAACTGCACCTTCCTTGCTTACAGATTCAGCATTGGGAGGAGAATTTTTGAGTGAAGATCCTCAGGCTTTGTGTGAATATGTCATGCACTATGACAAAGCCAATTCACTGGGCTCCCTAACTCCGTGCCATATTACTGGTGACTATACTCTCTGGCGAAGGTCTTCGGTTGAGATGTCATGAAGGGGAGCTTATTCAGGCACTGCTTCTTTTCCAAGCACTTACAAGGAGGGATGTCTCACAGGCTGAACTACAGAAATAACTGAACAGTTTTAAGAAGATTGTTGCTCTGATTCTCTGTGGGGCAAACTCCATCACTGCGTAAACAGTAAACAGCTAAGCCTGTATAACGTGCAGCCCCTGGAGAAGAGCAGCAAGGCGCATATGCATGAAGCTCCCCGTTAACTCCTTTTTCACCCCGTCGTTGCAGGTTTGGCATTGACTGAACCAGCTCTGCAGGCTTTAACCTTTTCCACCAACAGAATCAGAAAGGAATGATAGCAAGCTCAGCTATGGATATCAAGCCAAGGACTCACCATATGGTGTTTTTGTTTCACACAAGGGGAAAGATTGCTTTAAAGACCAAGGGCCGAATTCTTCCCTGGTGTAAGACTATTAAATTCAGTGGTGTTAGATCAAGCATGAATTCAACAACAAACTAATTCTACGTGATGGGGAACAGGAGTCAAGGATGTTTTTTTTAATAGCCCAAGGATGTCTGTAAGGTAAACTCAGTTGAGCCAAGTTTATTTTTTTAATGTCTAACTGACATCTGTTCTCTGAAAGCCTGCAGCACACTGGAACCATTTCCCAACCTTTTCCCCCTCTATAACCACTGTGAACTTCTGCGACAGCCAGAGATGGTGAAAAGACATGTTTCATATGAAAATGGGTACCACAAATGACCCAGCAGGTATGCTAAAATACCCTGACACTGCTTTAGTGATTTTATATTCAAGAAAGAAATATGACAAGAAAACTTCCCAACAACAAGTTGTGAATTTTTGTTAGAGTTTTGTCAGAGATTTATTGACATTGACAGCAGATGAGTTTTAGCTATTGCTATCACCATGCACATTAAAGAAATGAGACTGGGGACAATAGACTGTGAGCTAGCCAAGATACTGACAGTCTAAGCCCCTCTTTTATATTTTCAGAGCATTTGATGTGCAGATCAGTTAGCGACCTTCTTTCGAGTCATCTTCTATAGCACAGCAGCTATGACATGCAGAACCCCCATAACGCAGACATTCAGTAAAATGCACGTTGGTACACTTTTATCTTTACAGCATGTTATCTCATTTTTACAGGGAGACATTACTACAATGAATTGGTTGAAATGTAAAAAGTAAATGAGGAACCTGGCTTTTAAACTTGATGAGCTATTAAATAGATGGTGAAAAAAATTGGTTGTTAACATGAGTCAGGTTGTCTAACCTGACTACTGCTGTGGGTTGACTTAGCAATAATACCTGGGAGAGATTTTAGAGGAGATTCTTGAAGAATGGCTGGTGAAACTGTACTCAAGGTAATGTAAATCAGCACTAATTCAACAGAAGTCAGTGACGTTAAACAGCTGTAAATCTAAAAGAAATGTAGTTGGAATCAGGTCCAGGATATATTTTGTTTCATATAACAGGAGATGTTACACAGGTATTTTAGAACTGAATTCAGGGGGGGAAAATGAGAAGTAAAATAACATGGCAACACCCCTTACAATATCAATGAAGGAAAAGACCTGTCTGCAGAGTCAAGTTTTGACTGACAGAGCATAGACAGTTGAGATACAGGTTTAAAGAAAAATAGGTTGTCCTGTGACTCCAGCTGTTGCTAAGTGGCAGAGTGGCTACACAAAGCTGAGAGCTGGGTTTACAAAATGGTCACTCTCATAAACTCCTGTGAGAGACCAAAAATGGTCCTGGTGGATATAAATTACTCATGCCTTAACTATATTATTGATTCTGGCCCTAAACTCGGTGTAACCAGAAAAGGTAGGACTGACTCAGAAGAGAAAGAAGTTCCCCTGAAGGTGCAGTCTGGTAGAGCAGGGCATGCTGCTAGTTTGAGGAGTGAGGCCAAAGGATACAAGAAGGAAGAGGGTTTCGTATAAACCCTATAATGTCCTGATATTCTGCTGGGAGAATTAAGAGAAGCTCAAAGCATTTTAGCTGTTAGTGGTTACGTTGCAGCTCTCAGGGTTCTCTTTTATTCAGCTTCCAGCTGACCACCCATGGCAAGAAACAACCAGCAGAACTGCCCGTCTCTGAAGCTAGCAGTCTAAAAACCATCTTTCTTGCCAAGTGAAAAATTAGTGTCAATAGTCCTATTATAGGTTGCTTCACCCTCTGGAGCTCCATCGCTCACATCTGCCACCACCACCACAGAAGCTGGGAAGCCCCATGTCACACAGCCCCTTCCCCTTTTCCTGGACCTGAGGAGTCGTGACACCTTCCTCACCAGAGCCCATCAATGCTGGGTGAGCTATTGCAGTACCCCTGTGGTTTGAAGCGGCTTTTTTCTCCCAGGCTCCCCTCCAGGAGATGACTGTGGCTCCCAGTACTGGCTGGTTTTCTGTGCCACCCAATTTTTACTACCGTGGAACTGCTTGGCTGGCATCTGCAATCTGCCTTACCACCTTTCTCGACGCTACTGCTCACTCAAAGACAATATAAAGCATCACCTTCAGCCTAGATTTTTTAAGTCTTTAGCAAACAGTGTTACACCTCAGGAAATACTGGGGAGACGCAGAACCCAGGGAGCCCATGCTGTATTGCTAATTGAGACTGAGAATAAGCTGTCACAGTAAGGCTTATGCTGACAGCATCAGAATCTGTTTGTAGGCTTTTTTCCTGAGCAGTGATTGTGGCAATAAGTCCATATTTTGTCTGACTAAAGGACAAGTGATTTTTATCAGACTGACATCTCGTGCACTTTTCTCAAGTGCTCTTTTGCCAGATACCCTAACAAGTATGTCTGTAACCAGCAACTCTTTGAACCTTGCATTCAATTTGCAGACTGTACATTCACACATGAAGTATTATCTCTATATTATTGGGGGGTAATGAATACATTTGGCAGGCATCTAAAGGCACTATAAATAAAGATATTAGATTTCTTTCACGCTCAAGGACTTAGACAACCCTACTCTTCTGCCTGAGCTTATTAACACTGTGCTTTTTTTGAACCTGCAACACATAAGATTGCAGGAAACAAGGTCAGACTCAGACACACATAACAGAGATGGTTCTCTTTGCTGGGATCTATCTGTCTTCCCTTCTGTATTATTTTTTTCTCCCAGATATGTTATTTTCCTCTAAGAAATTTATATTTTTGTCTGCCTAGCTTTACTTTTGAATCTTTTCCAAAGCCTCTGGGTGTTTTGGTTGTGGCTTTCTCCTCTTTTTCCTTCCATTAGTATGTTTTCTATGTACCCTTCTACATCATAAAGGTGTTAGAGTTGCTGATAAATCATTGCAGGTATTGAACACAACCTAGATGGCACTCTTGAGGAACAGTCTCTAAACAGGGGAGCTCAGAGCAGTGGGAAAAGAGGAAATGAAGCAAAGGGTTTGGGATTGCTGAACAAATAGAAATGTGTGCTCTGCTTCCTTGATGGCATCTGCTGAGACATAAAAAGAATAGAAAACTATACAAAAAGTCTATGCAGACATGCAGACACAAAGCCATTACATTTTAAAGGAAAGATTTTCAGAGCCTACAAGGGGGAGAAAGAGGAAACCATTCCAGATATATCTGTGTATATCCTTTATTCTGTGCTGTCACACAACTTCCTTTTTTTCCTCTTTTTTTCTTTTATCTTACTGTAACCCAGTAACACAGTGCACAACACTAAAAACTACTACCAGGGATCCACTCTGTCTCTCCTGTGAATGCATCATTAATAATTTGGACCAAACTTCTTCTTTCTAGGATGCCTTGGCATATGCAGACCAGAGGATCTCACTACTCATGACTTGTTTTGATGACCAAGAATACAGTGGAATTAATCAACAGTATTGTACCTAGGCAACACTCACAAACCTTCAAGACTGTGGTACAAGCTAGTTGATTCCCATAAACAGCTGGAATTTTCCTAGGTCGAGCAAGGGCTGCATCTGCATCTCATCTGCATTTCTCACAGCATCTCAGAAATGTCCTCAGGGAAGCTTTTTCCAGGAAAACCAAAATTCAGATTAAAATCCTCACTGTGGCAGAAATCCAGTGACAGTTATTAAAGGAAAAAAAGTGCAAGGGGTTTGGAAGCCATTTCTTGTTACATGGGAAGGACCAGGAATATATTGTACATTGGGAGATCATCATACACCCTGCTCCAGTTCACCCTTGATTTGATTCAGGACTGCAGAGACTGAAGAGCCCGTTCAGATTTCACGTCTTTGATGATGTGAAATACCTGTCAGCTAATTAATGTTATTCGTGGAGACCTAAGGAGAGTGGCTCCTGTTGAAGGCAGAACATGATCAGGGCTGCAAGTTTACAGTAGCATTATATTTTTTATACAGCATCTGTATCATGTAAAATGCAGAAACATATCAAGAAGCTGAACCCAAAGTTGTCAGCACCTCACACATGAAGCCTGGGAGTCTGCTTTTCTCATACCCTCTTCCACCATGAGCCCTCTGGCCCAGCTTCAGCCATCTGGGGAATCCTGAAGACTGAAGTTCCTGAAGTGAAATTTGAGAAAATAGATTCCCTTCAGGTTGAAGAGGGGTTAAGATATCAGATCCTTGCCTTTCTTTTAAGTGCTCTCACATGTCAGGGTGGAAAAGACGGATACCTTTATGTTTTCTGACAATAGGTAGCTGCCATATCTGCTTTTTCTACTTTCAGTGTCAGCAATATGTGGTCATGGCTTAACACTCCTTTCTCACTAATTTTTTTATGATGATGGAATTTAAAAGTAACGTAGGTATTAAGACGTTACCGACTGTACATGTGTGGGCCCATATGGAAGGCTATATTTAGCTACCTAGAAACTCCTATGTGTTTCAAAATGAGAGTGGTTTGTTGTGTTTGCTTCTGATTCCCCTCTTAATCATGTACAGCACTTGAAAGAATTAGGCTTTATTTATAATGGTTTTTTCACCAAGCATATATCAATTCATTGAGGAAATAGTATCCAGTAATCACAACTGGGTAAATGGTCATTTTGATTTGTTCTTATCAGTGGAAGAGATTAAGACATAGGCATTTTATCAGCCCATGATTAAGCAATGAGCATTCTGTATCATTCAGCTTGTTTCACCTTATTGACAAGCCCATGCTAGCTAACCACCTCATTCTTGATTACTTCAAGAAAATAAATTTACTGTAATGCTGCTATTTAATATCCAATCAAAATAACAAATGCCCAATGTACTGCAAATTTAAGACACAAGTAACTGTGTCCATTTATACTTCCTAGCTGTAAAAACTATGGATCTATGATATTTGGACTGAATGTCTCTAAAATAATTGAAAAGAGGCTGTGGAATCAGATATCCTTATAGTTAACTGAGAAACTGAATCCTTTTCATAGGTTTGCATCTGCTGATAGTCATTGGTACTGGAGAATTTAATCATGACCTAAATCTTTTTAGCTTCTTAGCTCTGGCTGGAGAATGAATTTGCATTACCAAAGAGAAAAGAGAAAGAAAAAAATAAAATAAAAGAAATGAAGCAGGAGATTATTAGTAAACTATTCTTTGGTGCAAATAAGTGCAACATATACCTTCAGCAACTTCTGCTTTGTCCTTTGCGTCACTGCTTTTCTTCCTATGCCCTAAATACATAAACCAGCTGCTAGGTGCGGAAAAATAACCGGCACACATCCACACATTCAATCTCTGTTCTTTGTTCCAACAGTTTCTTTAAAAAGTGGCAAAAGTTCTGCTTCAGAGGATTAGACTGATTAAAATGGTGTTTCTTTAAACAGAAATTTGGAAGAAGCAACATGAATATACCTCTATGGAGGGAGGGAAAAAAGATATCTTTTCTTCAGCCTTTGCTTCATTCATTTTAAATACAGCTGTGGCTGCTCAGACTTGTGTGCTACATGAGTAGTGAATTTTGTCTCCAGTACCTGCTCTGAGTCATATTTTGTGGAGCTGTTTGACACAAAATGGTGTTCTTTTCACTTTCTTTACACGCTGTTTTGGTTTCAGTGTTAATATTGGCAAACATTATGCATGTGATCAGGTGGGCTGTGGGCTAAAAACTCCTAATACCATGGAAATGTTACCTAGGTGAGTTCAAGTTATTAAGAAAGAAAATAACCAACATTTATTATAGTATTATCAAGCTCAATTATCCTCATTTTCAGATTCAGGTGAATTGTTTATCACTCCCACATCACAGTCTACTGTAAACTGCGGCTTTTATCTTCATTACTTGGTACTTGAATAATTTTCGTTGTGATTTTCACTACCAACTATGAATCTTGCCCCCATTAACACCCTTTTCAGCCTTATCTGCATTTCCATTGTCTGTTTTCTTCCCACTGTGAGCGGTTTGTATGTCTTTACTCCTAAAGAGTGTTTACTGCAAATAGTGTCTCTTCCCTCATACTCTTATAAGTTGCAAGTCCCCTGAAGTTTTGTATTCTGAGTCTGAAGTGCTCTTCTTTGCTTTGAATCAAAGAAATCTGTGTATCTGGAACAGAGATTTTCCTATATTTCTTGCCAAAAGCACCGTTTTTGTCTATGGCAAACTGTCTGACTGAAAACATCCTTTAAAAAATATTATTTAAAGTACTTTAATATTCACATTTATGTTGTCTTCATTTGAAACGTTACCTTAGTTCCCATGTCCCACTAGTCCAATGAAATAAAAATTGGAAGACAGAAAATACTGCTGTAGTTACTTGTCTCTCAAACTCATTAGATTAGAAAATTATCTCAACATTAACAGCCTAGAAGTTTGCAGAATGCATGTGTGTCTCTGTGTATGTATGTGACGGGTCATTTACCATGGCTGTATTATCAGCTGCATATTGCATTTGCCACTCACAATAGTATAGCTTTTTCTCTTCATTGATCATTATAAATGGAGACAACATGAAAGATTCACAGATACTCCATTTTGTTTGCACTCAGGAGGGTTTTATATAGGGTAAAGCAAGAAGGCTAAAAGAGTGTTTAGGTATATATATCTACCTATATACTCACTATACACAGTTTTCATATCTTTAGGTCTTTATATATAATGTAAATATTTACATATAAAAATTTACATTTTTGTGTAAACTTTTATATATGCATGCGTTACATATGACAAAAATGCTATGCCAGTTGTCTTGGACCTTTCTACAATGCCTGTAGTTCAATGATCTTGGAAATTTTCTACTGTGTTGCTGCTTTTAATTGATCTTAGACCTACTTTTTCCAGAAGAAGAATAAGACAAGGAATTCAACACGTTGGTAAATGTGTCCTGAATGATTCTTACGGGAACTGTAAAACTTCTGTTTGTCCTGATCCTACCTTAGAACTAAAGAGAAAACAAACCATTATGAAATGAGAGTCAGCAAAGGAACATTTTCTATGCAGCCTGTACAGTTGACAGAATATCAGCTTTTAGATACCTGGCCTGTGAGAATTAAGGTGGTATAGAAGCCTGAGCACTTCAGGAGAAATATCTGGAAATGAAAACTGAATTTTTAATGATGAGCTACAAAGCAAGGCTATTAAGGAACACCAAAGCTAGGATCAGTTGTGTAGACAGACTTAACAGTCCCATATGGTATATTTCAGATAAACACTTCAAACTGTGTCAAGTTTATCACTAGCTAATATGCCTTTAAAGCACTGCATAGAGAAATAAACTACTGATGCCAGTAAATCATTTAAATTGCACTCAGACAAGTACATTTTCTAACTCCTTGCAGAAGTTTTGTTTTCTTACGTGAATTAATGTTTTCTCATAGATCTGGAACCACATGCCAAATTACATAATAATCTATTGTACAACTTACTTTGTAATGTTGTGTGCAAGCCAAAAACTCCTAAGATACTTGCCAGGCTACTGTGCCAACATAGAATAAAAATGGCCCTGTGCAGAGGGTCTGTCCAAAGAAAATGGGTGAGTAGGTTGAGAAAACAGACAAAAGCTGGCTAAAATAAAACCCAGTTTTTTCAGGAACACTAAACAAACCTGAGAACAAGTACGGAACCACACAGAATTTCTCGTAGTCAAAACTGCATGTCAAGTATAGGAAACTACAATAATCCTAGAGATCAGCTGAGCAGCCAGGGGTGGCCTACAATTGGTATCTTACTTTCACATTTATTGCTGAGTATGTATTCCCTTATACCTCCAGAGCAGATTGCTTTGTGCTACAAAGCCATCCTGCTATCCACTGAGTATATATGTACNTGAATTATGAAGAAAAGTCTTGCAGGGAGATGGTACAATGACTTTAATACTACAGATTCTGTCTGTTTACATGATTTTTTTTTTCCAAAAATAAGCTAATTTTACCTGAATCTGTTCTCCTCTGTTGTGTATAACACATTTTGTTAATTAATTTCTTGTGGTATAATTCCAAAACTGTGGTTTTCACAAAGCCTAGTGCTGGCTATCTTTATGAATCATATCAAAGAATGCCAATTATTTAATTAATTATCTTTTGGAATTCTAATGGAGCTGCAGAGTAAAACAAATTATTTTTCCATTTTCATCTTTATTTCCCTCTGGCATGACAAAGATTATAATGAAATTCTGTTTCAGACATCTTTCCCACCTGCTTTCCTCTCAGACCTCTGTGTTCTGTAGATCCTGTTTACTACCCTTTACCACTGTCACAGGCTACTTTTCAAAAGATGGGCAAAGATTTTGCATGTATTTTTCCAAATATCTGTGTTTAGCTTGAAATGATGTTAGATCTCCTTTACCTCCTTGTAAGTGACATACGAGCAAAAGGGTCTCATCAGCTCCTGATTTA